>JAQGBW010000600.1:0-37714 GCA_034698625.1 Julus scanicus | reverse complement strand
CATTATTGATGGTTGTTGTTGTTGCTACCTTTTTTTGCTGTGTTCCAGCCAATGTTATTAAAAGCTAATATATAACAGTTTATGAACTAGTATAATGGAAAGATTTTTTAATGAGCTGGATTCATTTGAATTGGTGCATTGCAGGTTGGCTTGCATGAAGAGCAGCAGAAGAAGAGATCTCTTCATTGAGGCTGAAACCTTGCTTTTTAAAATTAGACTACAGCAAATGTCACAAAAAGAAAAGTACCAGATGGTGAATACCGTGAAGCGGCACCTGGCAGAGTTGGATGTGCAAGATCTGGATGGAGCGAATCATTGTACATCTATGACAAAAGATGTAGCAACAGCCCTACACCATGTCGTTCAGCAGATACAATCTTGTGACCTATTCAGTCCTGGTAAATGTGCATTGGAAGACAACGGCAATATTTTTGTTAATGGTTTGTATTTATTAAACTACACTAGGCATTTATTGCTCGAACCAAGACTGAGACATACCATTTTATTATATTTGCTTAGTTCCTTTTCAGTTTGTACTACCGCTCGTGTCAACAAGAAGTGTTTATCTTAAAAAAGGGATTGCATTTGTTTCTCCTGATAAAATCGACAAGTTACTAGAGCTACTTTTTTCTCTATTATTAACTTCTGAAATTGAAGAGGGATCCTCGAATTATCTTGGCTTGACCCAGGAAGATGAACGTCTTCACTATTTGTGTGATAAACTTGAGGTAAATATGGCACTGAAATTGGTTTTAGAAATAAATAAAGCCAACAATTAATTCGAAAAGATTTTGAATTTAATATTGCCTTATATTTCAGGATATTTTTGAAGAAAATGAACTGAAAGTATTTCCTGTTGTACCAGTCAATTCCATAGCCTCTTGTGAAATTGATACTATTAGTGGGCGTTTTCCTCCTTGTATGAGGCTTCTTCATGAAAAGCTAAGGCAAAATCATCGTTTGCAGCATGCCGCACGGGTGAACAGCTGTGCAATTTTCTTCCTTCTTAAATGTTTTTAAACTCCACTAATATTATTATTTTACAATTACATAGATAGAATATTCTCTATACCTCAAGGAAATTGGTTTGCCTGTCACAGAAGCTGTAGCATTTTGGGAAAACGAATACAGTAAACCAACATATTTCAACGAGGCTGGGCAAACCAGTAAATGCTGCCATCATTGGAAGAAGGATAAGGCTCGATATATTTACAGTATTCGGCATTTGTATGGGTTAGAAGGCTCTAGAAGGTGTTATGCCGCCCGAAGTTGCTCTACTTTACAGGTAAAGTTGATTGATCTCATGCATCCTGTAAGCCATTATTAAAAAAAAACATAATTTCATCTTATTTCAGAATATGGTTCTTGGACCACTAGAAGAGGGTGGTTGTCCTTTTAAACATTTTGAAGTTGAGACATTGATATCATGTCTACAAAAGTGGGGTATTCAGGTACATATGGCTTTCTTATTTTGTCATATTTAGTGACGCTATCCGCCTGGTAATTTTCTGTTTTTGACAGATGTTTCTAGGAAAATACCAGGATATTTTATTTCCTCTACGTATTCTTTTATTTCCTCTCCATTTTCTATTTCCTCTTCCGTCCCTCAATCATATTAGATGTCTTTAGATAGCAAACTCCACCAACCAACCAAAACGAGTGATGTTTTATTTCAAAATAATATTGTCTGAAAATTTCCATATTAATTTGCTACTTATTTTTGGAAATGTTTTAGAATTCGTGCACAATTTTACTTTGTTGGCATTGCAATTTATGTCATTGATGCTTTACAAATTTCAGGAAACTACATGTAAAGAATTGGCATTCTTAGCGGGGAACGAACAGTACATGCTGGCATGTAGTAAATACCTTCAAAGTCAAGCAGATAGTTTTTTTGGATCTTCAAGTGAAGTCAAAGTGGCGGACGTTACAGTCACAAGTTGCACTGGATGTTTCAACTCGTCCAAACGGAGCAGTGCTTCAGGTATTTCGAAATCTCAAATTGACATTTGTTCATCTGCACGAAAGTACAGGTGTGTGAGTAATTCAGGCTCTGCTGGCAGAAATGCAGCTTTGGGGAATGACAATGTTGCAATCGGGCAATTGTCCAGATCAGAGAATTCTCCAACTAACGATACAGTTTTAGAGTCAAGTTCAAAGTCTAGCAGTGATGTACATGATGGACAGTGTAGTGATAAATGCATTGCACATGTTGAAAGAGAGGTTGTAAAATCATTCTCTAAACCATCAGAATTCTTTTTTACTTTGATACCTCCATGATTTTTAAATTATCCTTAGATGTAAGGAAAAATTAGACTTAATTTAATGATGAGTGCTCACACAAAAAATTCATTTCTCAAGAATCTATTTATTCATAATTAGCATGAGTAGCAACAGTGATCTTTTAACACTATTAACTTTATTACAGCTATAGTCAAAAATCATGAACTGACTTAATTTGCCTGTTGTGGCACATTTATTTCAACATTTCTGTGAATCACTCTTAAAATTCCATGGGCCGCACACATATTTATTTAAGGATTACAGTATTTATGTATATTTTTTCTAATTGTTGACTTCGGTTTTTTTTTCGCACAGCAAGACAAACTTTTACGTAAATAATTAAATATTTTTAATTGAACTTAAATTTTGAAGGCTTTGATGTTTTTTTTTGCCAATGCTGTCGATGGATATTAAAAATTCTTGTGCAGGCCTCATGTGGCCCATGCTGTTGTAAAGCATGCACATTTTGCTATTACAATTCAGATCACAAGTTTGACCATGCGAATAAATCATAGATCTTGGTCCAATAGTATGGGTGCACAAAATCAAATATTTTGATATCACGCAGGCAAGAGTTTATCGTTGCAGCATGAAAAATGCTATGTACTCGTATACCATGTGACAATAGGCCTACGGTGTGATTGTACAAACGTGAGAAAAGTAAAGAATTTAGCCAGAATTTACTAGGAATCTTGATTTAAAAAGAAATGAAATTAAACCTAATATTTATTATTCAGTCATATGTATATTAACAAAAGTGAGAAAAGAATGGAATGTTTTTAGACCTTCAGATAGGTTTCACACCTAAAAATAATGGAAAGGATGTGTTTTCTGTTTTCGTATAAAATTGTTCGTCACTTTATGCTGATAAGGTAACATTTTGTCATAGAGATATTGGAAGGTTTAAAGTAATTTTTTCCATTAACACTGTGCAAACTGCTGTAACTACAGGAAATGTTACACAGACGTGCATGTGGATATGTACGTGATTCAACGAGTATCGATTCAGCGGTGGGGCCAAACTGGTCAACTTTGTATAATACACGCAATTTCGACTAGAATGTAGACTCTGGGCTCTTCGACATTTTCTTGGTCCTCACATAACGCATAGAAAATGCGAACTTAACACTAATTTTAGTCTTCGAGGTAGTTAAACAGTTTCCTAGAGTCCATAAACCAAGACGAGCCTTGACAAAGTTAGTTTGCATAACGAGATCAAACAACATATACAGTCAGAAGGTGCTCACACACTAATTGTGCTTCAGGAGATTACAGCTGATGTATTTGTTATAGTTTTAAAGGATGAAAATAACGCTCGTGCTTAGTTATCAAATATGAAATTACGAACCCTGTCTATGAACTGCATTGCAGAGAGTACACGCTTATTTTCGCTTTTTAATATTATGATGTTATTCCCAAAATCGGGCTTAGGAACAAAAAATCAAAACGTTGATGATGTTCTTGTTGTGAATTTCAAAAAAATACATGGATTAAAAGTTAATCATTAAAACTTTCTGCTAAAAACAAACAAATCTCGTTAAACGTGCCAAATTTATAAATTAATGTTCCAAATAAAACTTCAACAAGCATGTTTCTCGAAATTGGCTTCGAGCCAAGCAACTGTCTTGGAGCACCTTTAGAGATAGGATGGGCAGGGAGATTAGGCTAGCTCTAAGAATCCCAAAAATTTCTTCAAAATCTTGCTTAGATTTAAAAGCGACAGAGATTGATTTCAGGGAATCCATGGCCAGCTAGGACATTATTGAAGCTAAGTTCGACACACAACGTAGGTACGGTAGTAATAAGTGAGTAGCTTTGAACTGAGTATGTACATCGAGAAGAGGATCGACTAGAATCTGTTTCACAAATGAGTGACTTCGGCTTCGGTTTCGCCCGTCCCATTGTCTTCGCCCGCTTCCGAGTAAGGCACCTTGTAAGTGCCGTCGCTCGTATCCGTCTCTGCCGCCGGCACTTTCGGCGAAACTGATTCTTGACTAGTGAGGCTCGAATCTGAGAGCGTCGATTCTGAGTGCTTAGACGACGCCTCGCCGTACTTGGGCATCAGAGTGTCTGTAGACTTGTGGCATGTCAAGCAGTCCCAGGAATGTGGCTTGCCGTTGGAGCAGGTAGAGTTCTCTTCGGTAATTTCCATGGCCATTGCCGCTGCTAGCCGCTTTCGGTGGGACAGAGGCGAACGTCCGCTCGTGCTCTTGATGCCACTGTCAGAATGGCAAGAGTTTGTCAGGATGCTCTCGTCCCACGGAAGTTCCGAAGAACTGGTCTGGGTGCTGGAGTAGCTCCCGGTATCTTCGATGCTGCTTTCGAAACCGGTGGACGTGTCCGAACTCGTGTACGAATAGACACTGCACGGGCTAGGCGGCAGGCGGCGGCGGACGAACTTGCACGGGCTTTGGGGCACTCGGATGCCTCGTTCTTTCCATACTGGAATAGGAACAAAACGTGCAGAGATTATATTTAGCATGTTCAATATCCCGGACACAACAGGAGCAAATGTTAAATTTGTTCAGGAAATGCAAAATAACCTTATTCCATTTCAGCTCCCCTTAGTGGCTTTTGAGCCTCTATTTTTAAGTAGCAGATACAAACCATCAGGAACAGTTGGTTTTATTTAAGAACAAAAACCAAAAACAGAACATGTATACATACCCAGCAAGAGCTGATGTTCTCTTTCGCAAAGTCTTTCCAATTCGAACATTTTGTCTTGTAACACCCTCTAAAAATATTTGATACACACCCATTATTATCCACCTCACAACTAGTGATGTCCAACGTTTCGAAACTTACCTGAAGGTCCAAATATTTCATGTGAAGTTCTACTTTATGGACACAATTTTCAAAGAGCACAACCATCCGCATTCGGTTATCGCAATTCTTGATAAAACCGACCAAGGTCTTGTGGTCCACTTTCTCCATGTCGTTGCCATTAATGGATAATATGACATCGCCTGCAACATAGACCAAAGGATATTAGTTTTGATTTTGTTTGTTTTTTTAAAAAAAAGTCAAACATTTCCCAATTTCATAAAAAAAGTATTTTTACCTGGCCTCATCCCGGCCCGGAATGCTGGTCCATCGTACTCCACGTAATCCACATATGTAATTACTTCAAATTCATCGTTTTTCTTATAGTGAATGCCATAGCTCTATTAATTAAAGAAAGTGCAGTCTTAATAACATAACGAATTCATTCTCGAATAAACGCTAGTTTAAAAAAATTAATAAAGATTAGTAAATGCGTGAAAGCCATTTTATCTTTCTTATCTGTCAGATTAGGGCCCGCTCCTAGTTTTTTTTCTTTCGAGATAAAAGCCCTTGCCTAAGATTTTATAGTCGGGGAAGATTAAGTGAAGGGTTGCAAAACCTTTTGCTAATTCACCCGAGTGAGGTCAAAGTACCCAAAACTGCATGCGAGGCTTGAAATCGTTGAAACTCGCACGGCAAAGCACTTTGATGGAGACAAACTACATTAAAAATGAATGTAACGTTTGCAGTGCGGCTAATAAAGTGATTTTATGTTCTAATAAATAGAAAATTGCATTCGAGAATTTTGCATTGACAGGGCGCTAGTTGACTGAATGGAGATTTAGCACCAATAAGTGCATTAGTGGATACTCTAAAAATTAACGTTTCACAGCTTTCGCAAATGAGGTTTACAGAAAGATGAAATTTAAAACTCATCCATTAAAGGGTTATTCCTATTTGCAGCCTGCGAAGCACAATTTTAGGATCGAACTTAGTTGTAATGATGTTAGTGTTGGTTTTGCCCTATTGCATCCATACTAACCCAATTGCATACTTAATAATAATAATATTTAGGCCTATAGTTAAATTTAGGAATGATATGTCAATGGCTTTTATATAGCTACTGTTATACCCAGCATATCATGGCGGTAACGTCTATTAATTATTATTTCTGGAACGCCCTGCTTCAGGAAAAACTCCTGGTTTAACAACCCCTTATTATATTAGACTAAATATTAAGGCCTTAACTAACCATTAAATTTCCAGTTTATAAGAAATTGGTATAATACTGTATGCAGATTGATGAACAATATTTTTTATAGTTACAATTTCAGTCGAACCTCTCTTAACCGGCCCCTTAATTTATCAATCTCTTCGGCTTATCCGTCGGCCAAGATATTATTATGTTGTATATATGAATTCCGGATTAACGGGCTCACTCTTTACCGACAGAATTTCAGTCCCACACAGTACGGATAAGAGGGGTGCTTGAAGTATCAGGATTCTTATAAGTTACATTTTCGGCCATTCTGCAAACTCCTGCAGTAGTTTATTCAAATTTGTCGCACCAAATTTTGAAATTGAATTATGCGCGTTAACTTCCTCGTGAATGAAGTGATAACTTGCAATTGTTTCCCATGTTGCGGCTATTTATGTCATTCTTGAACGACTGATTAACTTTAGTAGTAATGGTGCAATTGACCAGTTGTGCCGCTTGAGCTGTTTTAGTGAAAACAAATTGAGTTTTTATGGAAACGTGGAACCAAAAAAAAAGATTACTTTGTTTTTTTTTCCAATAAAATAGCTTGCTGGATTCCATCCATTTACAATCGCGAGTAGAGTATAGGTTAGAATAGCAATAATTTATATAAAAATAACGTTGGATTTCATATCAAGATGTTGTGATGCTTGTTGGTAAAAAAACAAAGCAAAACTAGATTTGTCAAAATCAAGAGAGGTCAGTTATTGAAAAGTAACTAACATTTTCAACAAGTTTTACACCCACAATCTGCATCCCCCTCACGTCACGTTTGAAAGCCTACCTGTAGTGTGAATCCAAAAGATCCATTTTTGCGTTCCACAATAATGGTCCTTCTTCGGCGGTCCTCATCGGGTTGGGTTTGGATGACCCTGTCCGGCTTCACGGTCTCCAAAACTTGGGACTGCAACGGAAACACGATTACAGTATTAGATACAATCCCAATGTGCCGCACGACATCTTGCACCGGAACCCACTTTCCGGCATCGAAGAGGGCATTGCCCCATCAATTCCATCCTTGCAAGATGCCAAAAAACTCGCATTTCAGAAATCCTCGACACGTTTCTGGATACATAAGATGCGTTTGAAATCGAGTTTCCGGAGCGCAGATGTGTCTTATTCCCAATACATTTTGAGATTTCGCAGCTGCCGCACGCATGAAGCAGCTTGCCGAAGCATCAAATAAGATGTTGGCCAATGCTGCGAGTGGCCATTAAACATTCATGCAATTTTATCTTGCTTAAATTTCCCGATAGGCAACCACGTTCACGTATAGTGATTTTCAGAACTGCTACATACATGCATGGCCGTCACGCTCTGGCCATCTTTTTTCTCCACTCCTAATTACATTAATTGAGCTCGGTGTGCATAGCAGAAACATTAATTGGCATTGAAAGACAACGTAAATTTTCCAAAACGTTGGTCTTCACCACACCCTGCTTCTACTAAGTCCTTGGCTCGTGCTGTTAGTTTTTTGAAATATTTCAGGATTTCACTCTGCATGACTCATGTAATCATTCATTGATTTTTTGGCCCTGGTGCTTGCTTTGCCAACACGGAGGGTTCGCCATATGTTATCTCCGTGCATACAAATAATCCATAAGATGGCAGGGAATAGGGCTAGCTTTATGTTTTAGCTATTCAATAATTAATTAGGGGAGGGTAAAAAAAACAATAAAGTGGCTGCCAACTATCCCACCGATGGGGAGTGGTCTCAGGAATTGTGCACCCGGATTTTCAACTTATTTCTGGTTTAGATGAGGTAGCCATGTTGGTCATTAGGACATGTGGATCCATTAGCTCTCAATTAAAAGAAAGAAGGTAATCAAAATTGTTACCAGTTCTCTAATTGTGGTCTGGGACGGCATCTGCATTCGTGTTTTATACATTTTTTTATTATTAGTAAACTGGAAGATTATCTTTATTATATTCTTGTATTTAGAACAGCTTTATGTAGAACAGAACGGGTTATATTACTTGGATTATATACACTATATATTTTTCACTAATGTGTTAGTTTTTACAAAAACATTAGAAAATGTATCATTGTAGATTTTATGTCATGCCAGCATGTGACAACCTGTTATGTCCAGTTAACTAATATTAGATGTCAAATACTTAAGAAATTCAACTATCGCTTTATCTAAATAGGATGCACTCAATTCATTTCAGTGCTCAACTATTTTAAATAAAAAACTTGAACCAGCACGTTAACTATCTGCGAAACTTGTCCCAGAAACTTGTCGTCAAAATTTGGAGATTTGGGAAATCCAAATAATTTGCAAATACAAGGCGATTCAAGATTTTACGATTATTGGCAAAATACTTTGTTGACAAAATGACAACTTCATGTGATAAACAGTCTCTATAGATTACCAATATGGATGCTTCTATATGCGATTTTTTGGAAACATACAATTCCAAAAACACTTAAATTTTTCCCAATGGAACTTTTGAATCGCCATGTATACAAATATTGGCCATGCATCAACAAAAGTAAACAAATACATAATTTAACCCTATAATGATCTATACGTGCAATTAATAATAATGATAATAAGCTATAATGATCCTGGGTTCGATATTAAGCATTGTTAACCAGATACAGCTGAAATACTTTAAATAAACCATACTAATTAAGTGCCTAAGGGTGTGCCATGGAAATTTGTGGGATGGTCGAAAATTTAAATTCTGTATACACTAATTGTAAACACAAAACATGGTTCTTAGAGCAGATTATTTTATTCAAAACGTGATTCTTTTATATTTCATTGTGGAAATTATAGAAAATATCTAAAACATATGGTGTAACGTGACAATTATACCACCTTATTCAGTATGCCGTGACAATTTTAGGTCTAGTTTAGTGTGCCGTGAGGTGAAAAAGGTTGGAAAAACATCAAATATAACCCAATACACACAATGAAAAGTTTGAAACTTTTGTTTATGTAACCTAAAATTCCATATTGCCTTCTGCAAAGTTGTCATAGCTAGATTTTGACATGGTGCATTTAAGTTACTCCATGAACTATGTGATGTCAGTTTAGTAAAGGTTAAGTAGGCCTACTTATTTATAGAAGGAAGTAGGAAACTTATTACCGCTCTCAAGGGCGACATAAAAACGTTTTGTTTAGTAAATGCAGCGTATTTTGCAGTTGTCATGTAGAAACTCTTTCACTTGTTAAGTGGCGGTGGTTGCTTGTGTTACTACGGGGAATTCGTGTTAACCAAGAAGTTTAGGAAACGATAAAACTGAAAAACGCTAGTGCTATTGTTTTTTTACTCCTAGTCAAAATTAAAGTTGCTTGGTCATTAACCATTAAATTTATAATCAAAACGGATTTCCTTTTTGCGTTTGATTCTGACCTTGACAATATAATTTGAACAATAGTAGGATTTTTCTAAGAAAGCACACATTGTTGTTAACTGCTTTCGAGCCTCGACTTGTCTTCAGGTTGGTTTTTAGCTCAATTATCATAAGCGTCTCGTGTGGGCAGGTGTGCCAAGAATTCCTTACAACATACGTCTTATTCTGTACTACTCCCAAAAGCGATTTCAGCATCGATTTGGCTTACACCGTATTCCTGATTAAAGTTGGAATGAATGGATCCAAGGCTCGTTTTTTTTTTTTTTTTGCTAGCTTTAAAAGTGCTTCTGAGAATAAGATGGTACATTTATCACCGTCGCCTGCTGTGTGCCAGCGAGAATGTTTTCCTGTCTTTCTCTTAAATTTGGTTAGAAATTGCCTTTGTTGGAGACAGGGTTAGTCATGATTGCTTCTGTATACTTACACAATTATCTTTAGATTTCAATTCGTGATATATAAGAGTAAAAGTAGCAGACATTGCAGTTCTAAAAACCTCAGAAAACACAAATCGAGTTTTAATACAACTATGACAAGTTGCACTAATACTCCACTGAGAACAGCTGCCTATCAATAGTTTTTTAATATTAAAATCGAATTTTCATATTTCTTTTACCCTAATGCCATAATACGTAACATTTCTACAATTCTTTGAAATTATGAAATAATAACGTTACAATTTTCGTAATCTAGATATTTTTTGAAGATTGACTGGATCTTCATCTGACCTCTGAAAAAGCAGTCAATATCACCAAATTGAGAACTAATTTTGATTGTTGTAGAAGGGTCCACATATACTAGATTTAAATTCAAAATCCTCACAGAAGTATAACACTTAGTAAGAAATAGTGTATAAGTTATATGCACCGAAATTTAGAGAACATATACAGTGAATAGTAGTACAAGCCCACATGTTACAACTATTATGAAATCTACATGTTACACGTTTAGGTGCTACTTATTTATCTGTAATGCAAATAATTTAAATACAGAAAATGTTAACATTATTTCCAGAAAAGAAATTATTGACAAAAATAATAATAAACACAATGAAGATGTTAAAAAAAATACATACAAGGATATCAGGGTAGAAATTATGAATTTTGAATAATTCATAGATACCAACGTTTATGATGACGTTTATTGATGCTATAAATCAAGACGTGATATTAAAATGTTCTAGCATTGCCATTTCATTTTTTGTATTTTTTAGTCTACATGAATTATGTGCTTTGAAGGCACTATAGCTTTTAATGTGTAGTTTTCAATGAGCAAAATCTGAATTTTACACGGCCAACCATTTAACCGAACCTTAATTAACGGCTGCATGTTTGAACGGAAAAACGCTTCCGTTTTAAACTTCCATTGTGCACGTGGGTTGGACCGCCAAAAACGTTATTCACGGAAGTGGACTATTTTTTTATCCGAGGAAATATAATTAGCATTCACGAATTCGTCAATAAAAATCAATGTTATCATTTCTCGTATGTCAAATCAAGTTGACCCGAAAATGTAGCACACAAAAATCCTGTATATAAGACCTACATATCCGCTGCATTTCTTCAAGAGTTAAGTCGTTGACATAAACATCATTTAATAACTATGAATTTCTTAGCTCTAATTGCTTAGACGACAGGTCACGTGCGGTGACACAGAAGCCTGCTTTTTTGGCAATGGTGCAAAGCGTTGGAGTGCAGCGAGGGGAAGACACTTTGCAAGGGGTTAAACCAAGCGTGTCACGACGGCAAGAGAGGGGGCCAAAAAGCACAAGTGGCATCTAAATGCAACAAGAGCGGCTAAACTGAGAAGCAAAACATAAACGTTTGATGATGATGATGAGAGATATAATGAGTAATCGACTATTTTTGGCCAAATGATGATTTCTTAGAAACTATTAATAAACCTGAAATATACCCACATGGAATTCATCCGCAATCGACCTCTGAAACAGAGGCTCGAATTTCATCAACGTTAGTCACGATTTGTTTGCTTTTCTAAATAACCCTACTCTTGACTACAGATTGTCGTTCATCAAAACGATGCTTGGCAAATGTGGCTTTTGCACGATTCGCGTATTATCGGGATTGAAATTTCACCATTTTAAAGGGCTAAATGTGAGAATTTTTTATGGCGTGGATTATTTTCAAAGAGCAATAAGTTTTTGGCATAACGATGGAAACGTCAATATGGGTTATTTTTTACCACTTTTTCCGATGTAAAATTAAAAATTGCCATTTTTTTCTATTTGAAGATTTTGACATTATGTTCCAAAGAACAGGAAATAAGCGGTATGGTTAGTTTATAGATTATGGGTTTAGACTTTCATAATTCACGAATTTTTAATGAACCGTACATTGTTTTTATATTCTCGCATTTTGTCCATTTAAATTTTAAAATGTGCTAAAAATTACCCTATATAAAGTAAATGATCCGAAAACGCACGTAATTTGAAGCGTGCCTAATAATCAAATTTTCGTGCAATTATCACAAATTACAATGTGTAGCCTCAAGCGCGTTTTCCATTGCGTAATATAGGCATTGCTGCCTGTCCGAAAAAATACGCAATACAGCTTTAATTA
Organism: Julus scanicus; assembly: GCA_034698625.1. NCBI lineage: Eukaryota > Metazoa > Arthropoda > Diplopoda > Julida > Julidae > Julus > Julus scanicus. The sequence continues at coordinate 25,467 of JAQGBW010000600.1, read as the reverse complement.
CGACACTAATTAGCACATAATGTTTGGCGAATTTCTTCGCAAGCACTCACCTGGGCAAGTTCAATGTTGGCCGTCGTGGGATTCGTCTCTCCGTAATGTCGGGGTTTTTTCATGTGCTTCTTTTTTGGAAATTTCGGAGAAGCCATACCACCGCCGACGTGCATTTCTGGAAAAGAAGTGGTGGTGGTTTTCGGGCACCCGGGGTTCTGTTCCTCGCTGCATCCGCATCAGTCGCAGGAATTAAGGATTAGTCCCGAGGACCGATGATGATGATGCTCGGAGAAACAAGACGCGAGTCGCACAACCACTGACCGCGGCTACGATACTCCAGCTCGGCGGCCTTTCACGCCATTGCCAGCCGGATGGGATGATTATGATTTGCGGGTGGTGATGATGTCATCAGCATCGTGCCAATGCGGGCGAAGGCGGCGCCTACGCACGGCGTACGGCATGACGGGAGATGGCACCAGATGGCGGGTAAAGCCGGCGGGAAACTATGCGTATCGGTTAAATTTAGAATGAATTCATTATTCATTCATTGATATCATCTCATTGTTTAAATGCAAAGACATATTTTTCCTTGGTGTCATTTTGATAGCGATGTGAACTTTTGCTGGGCAACTTATGATGGATTGTGAACGGTAAGCAGTTTGGAATGATGACTGGATTTTTTTCCCTTTACATAATCGTTAGATTTATCATAAGAAATACGATTTTATATCCGATCTACGTAACAATATCATGTAATATGTTAAATAATGACACAATGTACTCTGGACAAGGTATAAAATTGTTAATTTACACTGGCCAGGTCGTTAAAATTGTCAAAGCACACCATCAATATTTTAAGAAAATACTTTATAGAAAACTACTCCATTTTTATGTTATTATTATACTTTGTTCAATAATTGTGTATTATTACTTTGCCAGTTTCGATATAGCCTTAACAAACATGTGCTTAAATTTGAAAATTGTTATTGTTGGAATAAATAAAGGGAATTTCCCTTTATAAAATCATCATATTTATCATAAGAAATACGATATTCCTTTCATTCCTAAAATATGTTTTCCTAAAACTCATCAAAATAAAACACTACATTTCATTTTATAGCCTTTCTACGTAATAATATCATGTAACATTTTACCCACGGCACATTGAACTAGGTTTATTAAAAATTATGCTTGTATACTAAACAGGGCGCTAAAATTGTGGAGGCACACAATATTTTAAGAAAATATTTTATTGAAAACTACTGCTCTAAGCCCCGTATTGTGAACATACTCTTTCCATTTTTCTACAGTTTTTGTATCACACATTTATTATTTTCAACTTTTTTGGTTTGGTAACGCTCATGTGGCCCTAAACGAGTTTGTTTGAATTTGAAAATTGGAATAGACCCTGGGCCAGCCACTTGTTTCCTAGATTTCTGACGGGTAGTCATAAATTCCAATAGGAGGCGCCACCATACCCACCCCCGTTTGTCCACTTGTCCGGCAGATGGCAGCAGCGCCTCGGCCGCCGGCGTTTGTTGTTGGACGCCGTCGGTCGTGCTGCTAGCGTAGGGAAGAGAGTCGCTCTCGCTAGCGGTACCATTGTCCTCGTGCCGTGCTTCCTCCGCGCACATTCCGCTTTCCAGCGCTCTCGCTTTACCGGACTTTACCGTTCCGGCTTGTTGCGGTGGTACCGCAAACAACAATGTGATACGCTTTTATTTTTCCCCCGACGCTCTGTGGAATATGCTGCCGTCGTCGCCCTCTCCCTGCCGAAGCAACATGGCAACACGAAGCAGGTTGGATCCACGCAATTTGGAGATCAAAACGAAATCCATCGAGCAAACGCTGGTGCCTTTGGTTACGCAGGTAAGGACGCTTTTTCAACCCCATATGCTGCGTGGCGTGCGGAGTAGCAGTTCGGACTCCGCGGAGCTGTCAAGTCAGCCATCGTGCGGGGAAACAAGCACGAAGGACGTAGGCCTACCGCACGTTCTTTGGGATGTGTGACAGAGTGATGCGGATGAATGATCTCTGCCGGTGCTCCGGATCAACCCGACAGAAGGATGCTCCCGTGGGGATAAGGGGAGCTGGGGAGGGGTGAGGGATATGAGGGGGAGAAACTGACCCGTAGTAGGAAAGCGGCGTGGCTTGCATGTTCACTATAAGCAGGGTCGATTTTAGACCCAAGCCGTGTATATATATGGGAACATAGGCTTTTTCACTTGCAAATGATGCGTGTAAAAAATCTGATATCATGTTCTGTCCTATATTCAGTGATGATATAGACCTGAAAGAACCACACTGATATTAAATTGAGGACGGAATTGGAAGTTGGAATTTCATACCATTCCAATAATTAATGGTATTCAAATAGGTGGCTGGAATGTTATATCATTCCAATAGGTGCCTGAAAATGTGGCTGGGTAGCATTAGGTGGGGGTTGGTATATCTAGGTAATGTCTTACCATTCCAATAGGTGCCTTAAATAAATGGCTGGAATGTTATACCATTCCAATAGGCGGTTGCAATGTTTAGGGGATGTTATTGTTCTAATAGGTGGCTTGGGCAGCCATAGGAGGATGGAGTATAATAGGAAAGTCTTACTATTCCAATAGGTGCATTACAATAGGAGGTTGGAATGTCATAGGAATGCTACACCATTCCAATAGGTGTCTTAAAATAGGTAGCTGCAATGTCTAGGGAAAATTACCGTTCCAATAGGTGGCTTGGGCAGCCATAGGATGCTTTAAATGTAATAGGAAAGTCTTACTATTCCGATAGGTGCATTGAAATGGGTGGATGGAATGTCATAGGAATGCTACACCATTCCAGTTGGTGCCTTAAAATCGGTGGCTGGGCTTCCTTAGGTTAGCGTCGTTTTCATACCATTTCATACTATTCGCGAAATTCATAACATTCCAAAAGGTGTCTGAAATTTCATAATAATTTCATACTATTCCAATACGTATCATACAATAATTAACGGACCAGCCTTATCTGACTGGAATGTCATAGGAATATGCGCACATTACCAATGGCATTCCTGTGACATTCCATTCGTACGTATGAATGGTATGCCCCTAGCGCACATAAAAGTGCTGATTTTAAATAGTTTCTTCACTCCTCTGTACGTGTATGCTGCTTGGGTGGGGCCATTTAAAAAGACTTCCTCAAAATGGTCAATTTTAGAATGAATTTTGGGGACGTCCTTTTTGAATTGCCCATACCCCAAAAGCATCTATTGCTGGCGTGACCAGCTCTCGCGTGAATGAACCTATTGCTTCTTTCAGAAAAAAAAACGTAAAAAGAGCGGTACTGGCGCCAAACATGGTTGAAATAAATGTTCAACCGCCATATTATTGAAATGGCTTAACGCGGGGCACTTCTGTGCTTGAATGCAGTCGGTTTTTTACTAACAATGAGTTTATGAAAAACCTAGCTTTTGAAATTTTCGGAATAAAAGCAACATGGCTATAATGAAGAAAAAAATATAAACTATAAACTCGATTATCAAAAATACTATCATGACACATATACTATGTACTACATGGGGCTATGTCATAGGGCTACTAGTGGTAATAGCTGTTGGAATTAATCTTGGACATGTAATGTGATAAAATACTTAAAATTTCCATTAGCTAATGAGATTCCATTAGAAACGAACTATTGTATCGCGCAAATCTTAAAAATTGGCGCCATGCTGAACTTCTTCAATGTTCGCCAATGTTTCTTCAATAAATTGTAAATGCATTCGCAAACCATGCAGTTGCCTAAAATGCAGTCAGTTGTTTTATACATTTATGGTGATTAACTTAATAAAAGCAACGGCTTGTGATGGTTCTGCTGACCGATGAAGATTATACTTATGTATACTCGCTATACGTACTTACAGCTTCTTGCACTCAGAAAAACTCATTTTGAGGTAATTAAAGTATACAAAAATATTCTAGGAGGCATGGAAGGTCTCAAACATTTCTTCAAATTAATTAGAAATTAATTATTGTAAACTTCACCTGTGGTTTTTGACGTACAGATTTTGCCACCCCTTGTGTACGATTTGCAAAACCCACATGGTTTTCGTTTATTTTATTTTATTTACGGAAAAATTGTTTGCAAACTGATGGGAAATCATCACTAACTAGAAAATGTCGAGAAACTGATATTTGGTTGCTCTTTTCCATGATCATGCATGCATGTGTTTACGATTGCGTGCAAAGTTGCAATCTATAATATAATAGGAAGTTAGGTTTGGTATATTTTTCTATTAACTGCATATTTCAAACTTCCGCTACAAAATGATGTATAAAATAACTACCAAATGGAATTTTCCCCATTTTTGTGTGATAAGGATAGGTTAACATTAGCTCACGTTTGTCCTATCTGAACTGAATACATATGGTATATGAATGCTTTCGATAATGCTAATTATGTTGTTCAAGGTGGATTATCATACTAATTAAGTTGTTAAATATTGGACATTCAATTTAAGATTGATATTTGTTTTTATATAATTTATAATCCAAGGGTTGATTGGGAATTTGTTTGTATCAAACGTCAGGTAAGTTTTCTAAAAACATGACGTGGTGAGAAAATTTGTTGGGACATGCTAATAATACTTGAAACTGATTTGTTCCCATTTAGCACAAATTATATCCAATGATGATTACTGCGTTTCATTAACAAGGTGTCGACTTGTGCAGTATAACACCGTTCGAAGTGATGGCCAATGTTGCGGAATTACAAGAAGTGCCATGGATGTTAAACTCGATGGATAGATGTTACTGTTTTAGAAGATTTTTTTGAATTATAGCGATTGAAAACGGTTCTTTTTAGGACCACACAATTCTGAGAGAGATCCAAATAGCTGTGCCAATACCAACAATTATTTGTTTTAGTTAGCGAATTTCAATATTTGTAATCAGTTATCAATTTGAAACTGATCCCAAATTTGTTTGCAAGCATCCTGTAACCAATTGCTATCGCAAGTTGGTCAAAAATGGATTAAGGTGAATCACAAACCTATCACTTTCAATGGGTGAAATTTTAAAACACAATCACAGCAAAACAAAAAGAGATTAAATGAAAATAAAATTTGTTTATAATAGTCTTACAACTGGTTGATAATCCGTAGTCTTACAACTAACTGGTTAATAATCCGTAGTCTCACAACTAACTGGTTAATAATCCGTAGTCTCACAACTAACTGGTTAATAATCCGTAGTCTTACAACTAACTGGTTAATAATCCGTAGTCTTACAACTAACTGGTTGATAATCCGTAGTCTTACAACTGGTTGATAATCCGTAGTGTTGCAACTGGTTGATAATCGATAGTCTTACAACTGGTTGATAATCAATAGTCTTACAACTAATTTTCATTCAGATTTTCCATAAGGGTTGTTATTGACAACATCAATAATTTTAGTGAAAGTCTTTTAAAATGTGTATGTACTAAAAAAAATTGATGTTGTTGTTCCAATAATTTGACACTACACCGATTATTGACCCACGTCAAGATCACCAGTGAGCATGAAAGATATTATTCATTGGAGCAACAACGTTCCTCAAAAATAAATTGACATTTGTTTGATCTTATATATAGAATAGTATTTCCTCTTTATTCTCCAACCCATTGTCCACCATGCCGTGATAATCCTATTTTTTAAATGGATTGATGTAATTTATCTCTCTCCCTAGCTAGGCTAAGGGTTGTCCCAGGAGGCCATCAGTTGGCTATGTGCCAGGCTTATGATTTATAAGAAGTTTGCAGCCATTGATGAGCCATGGTCATGAAAATTCGGTTGCCTAATCTGCCGTTAGTAGAAACTAGAATTATCTTAAAAAAAGTCAGATTTAAAAGGCTGCGGGGTGGAGAAAATGATAGCAACATAAGGGACTGGTCATTCCATAAGTTGAATTAAACCCCTGAAATGGCCTGCGAAAGGTCGGCTTCTTCAAACAATATAAATCGTATGAATCTATCACGAGCCTATTAAACACACGGTTTTATGGTCCTAATATATGCGTCGGTAAAGCCCTTTAAACCAATTTTATTGACTCTTCGCTGATAATGCATGCCTAAATATGAAGTTGGGGCATAATTTACCCAAATGGCAAATGCTTATGCTAAACACGATGTGGAGGTCGCGTTATTATTGGGTCGAAACAACATTCAGGTCCATTATGGAATCTACAGTTGGCTTTTGCATACAAAATGCATAATAACTATATTTAAAATCGATGCCTATACTCCTCTGGCTAGTACGTTTGTACTGCTAAATATCGCATCCTGCTATTTGTACAACATCATTATGCATAATTGTCTAGCTGTAGGCAAATTTGATTTTGGAGCGACGCTCGAAATTAATTAAAAAATGCTTTTAAATGTGTTTAGTCGTGCGAAATCATGCATGGTTTTCGACGAAGACTGCGAAAGTGTTTTGGTTTGTATTTGCATTCTCTGTTGTCTGGAAACGAAATTTTATTTGAAACAGTATAGTGATTACAGTGCAGATTATCGTTTACTTAAACTACCTTTTGTCTGCTGAACAATACGGTGAGAGGGATTTTATTCGAAGTCTGAATGTCTAAATTATCAAAGCTATTACTTCTTAATTACCAATTTTATGCTGCTGTGCACATGTAGTTAAAAAAACGGTATTAAGATTTATAACTCAAGTCAATGATCAGCAAAGATCCGACAGTTATCATGGTTAATTTTAACAAAATCAAAATTTGGAAACCAGAGCCAGTGTTTCGGTTTTTATTTTGTTATTGGTATCCGAGTAGTTTTACTATATCATCCACGTTGTATTGTGTATTTTTCCTTTGGGACAAGTAATTACATTACCCGGTAATATAAAACTTGGATGAAAAGGAACTACATTATCTCATCCCCGGTTTGCTCGGATTCAATTTCAGAAATATCTAAAATTGTGTTTGAAAATGTTGAAATACTCTGACAATGTTGCAATGAATGTGATGCCAAAGCTCATTTTTGTTGTTTTGCATCAGTGCAGCATTAAAGAGGCCCATAATCTCAAGATTGAAGCATGAAGTTTAAGCTGTTGCATACTTTGCAAATTTACATTTACATGATTTATTGTGAAATGAGGCAATTTCATAAGCTTTTGATCAAAAAGGCTCAGTATGCCGATTGACTACACACGATACCCTTACGCTCGTTTCACTTAATTTGGATTATCAGCAAATCCTTCTTCAGTCAAGCATGAAAGAGTTACAAGTAATATTCAGAAATGCAACGAATGCATATGGAAAAGCTGCTTTTATTTTAATATATTACCAAGGCTTAGTGATCGTGCGTCTTTAGCTTTTGTCACGAGTATATATATATGACAATAAGTCTTGGTTCTTACCCTCGTAAATTTGGTTTTTTTCCCTGCCTCAAGATTTTCTGCTGTAAATGACGTCAAATTGTCATATTTCAATAAAAGTGACACAATTTGGTGAGTTTGTTTGAGTATGTCAATATTTCGAAAAAACATTTTTTCTAAAAATAAAAGGCCTTTGGCAAAATGTATAAAAATACTTCATTGGTGTTGAGCATCAGCACCAATAAAAATAGCCTCAAGATTTTTTGTAAATGACGTCAAATTGTCAAATTTCAATAAAAGTTACAAAATTTGGTGAGTTTGTTTGAGTATGTCAATATTTTGAAAAAAAACATTTTACTAAAAATGAAGTCCTTTGGCAAAATGTATAAAAATACTTTATTGGTGTTGCTCAAACTGGTTAGGAAAAAAAATATAAAAATAGCCTCAAGATTTTCTGTAAATGACGTCAAATTGTCATATTTCAATAAATTTGAGATAATTTGGTGAGTTGGTTTGAGTATGTCAATATTTTGAAAAAAAACATTTTACTAAAAATGAAGTCCTTTGGCAAAATGTATAAAAATACTTCATTGGTGTTGCTTAAACTGGTTAGGGATAAATTATAAAAATAGCCTCAAGATTTTTTGCAAATGACGTCAAATTGTCATATTTCAATAAAAGTTACAATTCGGTGAGTTTGTTTGAGTATGTGAATATTTTGAAAGTCCTTAGGCAAAATGTATAAAAATACTTCACTGGTGTTGCATAAATAACCAAGAGATGGTTTAGAAACCTACTGGTTAGGAATACTATACTACTGTATTTCTAACCAGTACGTTCATGAAGGGAAAGTTGCTATGTCAAATAGTAAAGAAATATGGATGACAAAGTGCTGCCCAATATTTATGAGATTTTTGAATTTTTTGCTAGACTAGTCATATAATCTAATGTGTCTAATAGTAGACCTCGAAAGTAGCATATCCTAAGAAAGTAGAACTCTTTATTTGCTTTCTCCATTTGGAGAATGGGTGAATTTGAACTTTTTCTTGGTAACTAGGCCTCTCGACCTATTTGAGTTGCTATACCTCAAAAAAAAAAAAAAAAACACACACAGTGCTGTCAAGCTGTACAGTGATGTGTGAAGAGGACTACAGTTTATGACGTCCCCCTACGTGCAGTGGTTGGGTTATTTATGCAAATTATGAGAAATAGGCTTACCGGTGCTTTAAAAGTAATAACCAGAGAGCCAAACACATGACTGGAATTTAATTACGTTGAAAGTTAAACCATATAGCTCGCGGTGGCGCCTGCATTCTTTTCTTGAGCTATTGAATTTCACATTTTCACACCTAGAAGAATATATGGTGGAATGGTTCTTAAACGAGAATAAATATAGCTCGATGGTTGAATTAGGCCGTCTTCACATAAACCAGCAATTTTTTTTATTCATCCAAAAATGATGAGTTTACACGTATTCATGCATGCTCCCTATGTCATCAATCAAAAGTGAATGTCTAGGCGTTAGACTTTAAACCTTTCTCAATATGCCTTATATTACATGCAGATCTCCGTGAAAGCGTACAGAAGTACATGCAGCATAAATTATATGTACAAGTTATCATTTTTAAATTAATCAAAATAAAGAATAACAGGCACATTAAAGCAAAGTCTCGAATAGGCATTGACAAAGTTGAAGGTTCTCAATTTTGTTTTTTCGATCATCATCATCATGTTCTTGGTTTAATCGTGCAGGATTTAGGATATCAAACGATAACTTTGTTGGTTCGATACCAGTGGAAAACGGGAGTGTGGGAATGCACGATCCTATACGCAAGATTTAAGTAGCTCGGTTTTCAACTAGAAATTCTCTGAATAGATCGAATTGGAAAATATGGTATAAAAAAGAAGATCCGATATTTTCTTTCCAAGTTTCATCATCTTGTTCGTTCCAGTTAAAATTCCAATTAAAATCCGGAAGAAACCAATCAGTTTTCCAATAGGTTCGCCGCATTTCTTTGCAACGGATGTAGTTATGTTTCCAGTATTGGAGGTATAGATGTGGGTTTCCTTGTATATGGCCATTCCAAAACGTTTAGATCAGTGCAGAAAACCTTTTTCGATCTGTGAAAACCATTTATTACAGGAACGTGATTTCTACTTTAGTGGCAATTTGAAAAGTCTTGGATAACTCTGTTTTTAAAACGCCCTTCATCAGTATACATCAGGTCCTTCATCAGTGTAAGTTCCACAATTTGTTCTAAAATTCCTCATAAAAGCAGACGATACTATATTTCTATTTCTAATCTAAACATAGTGTTATTCTATTCTCATAAACAGTTTTTGCTGTAAACACAACATCCCGGACTGTAAATTCAATGTACAGATGTTTTGTTCAAAGTAGATGCTTGATGATTTCCTGAATTTTAAACTTAAGGAAAGGGCTTACAAGTTAGTGTATAGGAAGTAACAAAGCCGCAGATGTTGAATTTGCTCAAAACGTAAACATTCGTTAAGCTTTTCTGCCCTATGTCAAACTGGATTTGGACAGTGATCTTTAGAACTGTTCATATTGGAATCTCTACCACTAGTTGTGATGTATTGAACCTGCGATACTCTCAAGCACCACCTTCCAGTTACGAGATTAGAAAGTAATCCTATTTGTCATGGTGGCCAGAAAGTTGCCAGGGGATGAAATCGACTTGCGAATGCACGATCCTATACACGTTGCTAGATCGCAACTTGCATGCAGATTGATTCCAGAACATCATGGCTTGCTTTTTCCATGCCAAACACCGTAATACTCTGACATCTTGTTGCCCGAATTATTGAAAACATGCAGAAATAGGTACTCAGGTTGGCTAGCCCTCCTTCTTGCAGCCAGTAGTATAAGAGAAGTCATTTTTGGCTCACTTTCTTTTTTTATTCATTTTTGCACATTTCAATTTCGTCAAACATTTTTAAAGAATGGCCAGACATAGTAGTATAAGAGAAGTCATTTTTGGCTCACTTTCTTCTTTTTTTCGTTTTTGTACAGTTCAGTTTCGTACTTGTCGAACTTTCTTCTTTTACCTTGTGGTGAAGCACGATAAAAGGCCCGAATGAAGGCACTTTATTTCTGCAACGTGTTTATCTCATAGTTCTAGAGAAGTGAATAACAATGAAATACCTAGCTTACAGTTAAAACAACACATCCAAAAACTATTTTAAGCAGCAATTTCCAAATGGCTATAGAAAGGTCGTGTGTCACACTCACAATGGTGACAATGGTATGCAGTCTGCAAAGTCGTAATGGCCCATAATAGTTTTCTAATTGAATCTGTTCGTTGTAATGTGTAATGTCGTTCGCAATTTGGCCCGCAAAATTCTTACGTCCCATTATGAGTTCACATTTTGCTCATTGGGCAATATTCTTTGGTCGAAAGCAGTCTTAAACGCTCATCTTGGCTGGGATTAATGAGTTTCCCGAGGTCCTTCAAGGCTCTTTTCGACTAAATAAACACATGATGGAGCGTGATGAAATGCGTTTTCCAATTACCAGTTTAGTCGCACTCACGGATGGGAGTTAAAGTGGCACGTCGTGTGTATGACATCAGCAGTTACTTATCGCGGATGGGAATAAGGCAAACGTGTTGCAAATTGGGCTGCTGTATGCTCTCTATCCATCACAATTGCTTGGTCAGTGGAGCATTTGTTTCAAATACAAGATGGCCATTTCGATGCTGTATGATATACAGTACATGTTGCAAATTTTCTTTCTTTTTTACCATTTGTCTTGTCTTTCCAGCTGTATCTGGTAACAGAAAAAAGTTGAACATAACCCATGACAAATTTCTATTTAAGTTGAAAAAAGTCGTGTTTAAGAAATTATTTGCGTAAAATTCGTTAATGCAATTTGTGTTATAACATTGTGTCATTCACACCTCGTACAATGCACATTGAGGCAATTTTCCGATTAATATCACTTTAAAATTTAATTAGCTTTATGTTCGATTGGTAGTAGTAGTTATAAACAATTAGCGAGAGTTCAAAATCTTTTAATCTAACTGTTGTTCAAAATATCTCCTGCCAACCTTAAGCAATTTTACTAAATTGCAATAGTACTGTAATTTTAATACTATTTTTTTATTTTTTATAAAACCCGCATTTTATTTATTATGTTTTACGATCAACAGTGGCGCCGTAACCTAATACTTTGCTGTCTACCATCTTGTTATAAACTGAGGATTTATAGGAATTATGTAGGAATTAATATAATTGAAACATTCAAATATACAATTTAATTAGAATTACAATTACAGTTGACCAAAAGTCGACTTCCTCTCTTAAGTTTTCGATATGAATTCTTTTAAGACAACATCTAAGTAAAGCGTAAAGGTTAGTTCGGAGTGTACATGTAGAATAGCGGTATGAGTTAGTCTCTTTTGTGTCATCATACTTCTCAGGTAAGTACGTTTTCAGTCTCCTTAAGACCACACTGATGATAAAAAACTAAACTTATTTCGTTTTGAAGTTTTTGCTTTACATTACAGATTTCAATCTTTTAAAAAAATTGCTTAAGAACATAAAAACAAACAAAATATTTTGGACTTATAATATAATTTGTATGGCAGGTATGGCAGTTGCCCATACCTTCGATACCGGTTCCGGCGCCACTGGCGATCAATATACATTTTCTACAACCTTAATAGCACATGATAAAGACCTAAGAAGCCTTTTATGCCAAATGTTGTCTTCCAAGACATTACTGCCCTGTAATTTAAAAAAAAAATACATTTCATTGGATTGCCAGACGCTCGCTTTATAAATGACCTCAATTTCCTGCATTTCCTTGGCTTGGCCTGCTATCTTATTCCTCTGGAAAGTCATGAGATGCCACTAATCAGCGTAAAAGGTACCATCGTGTGAGCTTATACAGTTGGGAGCAAATCTTTGACAAGTAAAGCGTGAAAGGAACGAGTTTCCGGTCCAGACGTCGCTCTTTCTGTGGATCGACTAGTTGAACAACTTGTTGAAAACCGATTCCAAGAAGCGCAATATTGCCGGCGTACTCTGCAATGATCGTCATGTGCTCGGGCTTCAATTTGCGGGCATCAATCCAAGTACCACAAGAGCTTGATATCGGCATTTAGCTGGCTCATCATTCTTGGTCGTGTTGTTCTCTCATCTTTTTTTTTTTCTTCTCTTCTCTCTTCTATTTTACTCTCAGAGGATCTGTACCTTAACGTCTTGATAGAGCACTCTGGTTACGCAGCGATTCCAATCTAGTCGCTTAAGGGGACCTTCATTGTTTGGCTTCAAAAATAATATATATGCAAGGGAACAATTTATTCGGTCTCATCACAAGTGCAATCAAAATTTCGAAAAATATTCCAATGTTGATGCACGTTGAAAGAGAAAGACTTTGTGTTTGCCGCATTGTAATGACGAAAAACAAATAAAATGTACAACGCTGTATTTTTCGTATGCAAGTTTCACTCGCCGCTACATTTTGGCTTGCTAAATGAGAATCCACATACTAATCCATATTGCAATGAAATTCATATACTCTTATACACATTTCCAAATGTATAGGTCTTGTTTCAGAAGGAAAAAAAAAACCCTGCATAGACACTATAGTCCTGCAGTTTGTAGTTTTTTAAAGAATGTACTACATACGTGTACCTATAAAGATCTTAAATTTTCACATTTGTGCATTAAAGACAGAAATGCAAGGATAATTTCTTATTAATGAACAAGCAATTCACATTTTTTACGAAACTGAACTTCAAAGTTTACCTAGTGACAGAGAAAATCAAAATATTTTGAAATTTCAATTTATTATATTGCAGTAAACAGAAACAGGTAGCATTGGTGGATTTTGAAATGACTTGCATCCTAAAATATCAAAAAAATGTTGTTAAAAAGAGAACACATGTCCTGCAACTTATTTTTAAATATATCGAATAATTGTTTATCTTAATTGTAAAAATTGTAGTTGTAAACTTCTACATGAGCAACTCGATCACTGAATATTTCAAATATCGTATACGCTCCTTATACAATTTATTCAAAACCATCCGAAATTACGAAAATACCATTTTTTATAAAAAGTTTAGCGTGGATATCTAAAAAAAAGGATTTTTGTAAATGGATTATCAACGTCAGTTTTTGCTCGTGTTCATTGCTTCAATGGACACTGAATTATTAATTTCAGGATTATCAAACGCTGTTTTGAAAATGCAGATTGGCGTGAATTTTGGTTGAAAGGATTTAATTTGGTTTTGAAATGCACAAACTGGGTTATACAGTAGATATTGCAATGTTTTTTTTTGTTTTTTTTTGCACAAAAGGCCTTTCAATTTTATTTCTGAATGCTACTATCCATTTTAAGTAACAATAACGAAATGTATGCTGTTACTGTAAATGCACACGTAATGGCTGCTTTAGCTTCAACACGTTTTACACCTTCTAGAAAATAGGTTATTAAGTTGAATGTGTAGCATTATACCCGTTATACGTTTGACTTTATATGGAAGACCTGCCTTAGCATTCATTTTTCTCCTCTTTATGAAAAAGAGATCCACATAGTTATGGAAAAGCATTAAACTGTGTTGGTAAAATATCGCAGGGCATCTCGCATAAATTATCCGAGGATTTCATTTCTTTACATCATGCGTTCAGTTAATCGCACGAATAAATTAGAGCACAGCATTATATAACGATCGAGCCTAGCTTTCGAACCGAATTACTATAAAATGCATCGTCACTGTCGTGCGGTTTAAAATGACATCTACTTGTATTTTCATAAAAAAAATTCACTTTCTTGGAATGCACACAAAATGTTGTTTTGTTTGTCTTTTTTAGATCGATATGTAGTCGAGGGCCTGTGGTAACCTGCTTTTCTGAAACATCTTCTTTTCTGTACCCCATTATTCTCTCATTTCAGTGTTATCGTGTTTCTTCGATTTCCAATACGTGTACATGTGATCAAGGTGAACATGTAGTAAAAAACATTGTTGTCGTAAACAACAATTTTTGTTGTTGTTGTTGGTGGTGACATTAGAAGAATTAAGGTGTTGATTGTATTAGTGGAATGTTATCGATTAGGTAAATGCCAAATTAGTTGATGGTTTTCAAAGTTCATAAAATGAGATTTGGCCTATTTTAAATAAGAAATTAATGAAAACTTTACTGATTTTTAGTAATATGCAAGTCGTGTGTTTTATACGAATATTTCCGTGTTTTGAGTTCTAAACATGTTCCTCGTATTAATATTTAAATTTTATTGGGAATAGCTGTGCACTGCTCGATGACATCTAGACATTTATGAACAGTCTTTCTAGATAATAAGCCTGAAAATAAATGTCGACGTGGCAACTTTATGGCGCTTGCCATATCCACGTTTGCTCATTAATCATAATTTGTAATTATGTCTGCGAGGCTTGGATGCATACCCATATGGTTAATATAATTTGATTACCAAACACCAATAGCTGATGAGTAAATATAGCGCGCATAAAATTTATGGCATCCATGGAAGGTAATCCAGACAACCATTAGCTCATGCCAGTATACCAAGTACACCAGGAAATCAGAATTCCCTTTGATTGACATAAAAATCCAACAGTATACAAGCTCTGACTTCATGTTCCACTTATGTACAGGGTGTTCAGAATATCTTGCGAAACATGTATGTATTCTTGTTATATATATAGCTCTTCGGTAGTTGTGGTGAAACGGAAACGAACGGAGTGAAACGGAAGTGCAACTTTTTTTTATGGGCGAATGTATTTATCGTTATAGTAAATTATTATGTATAACGTTACACCTATTAAATGTCTTTAATATCTGTACAATTTTGATATTTACATATATTTAAAAAATGGCGGCTGAAACAAACCCGGAGGGCAAACTTTTTTGCATATGTTTGTAAACACATGTTTATACGTACATGTACGTCTTGGTGGAGACCCAGCTTAAGTGACATTTTCTCATGCCCATTTAGAAGTTGAGAAGGGAAAGTAAATTATAAAAACCGTTACAAATATTTGCAGCCGTGTCACTGCCAGTTTTCTGTTGGCAGTTAGTAAGTCGACAATATGCTCTGTGGTATGGGTCCATCTTCATCCTGTTTAATGAAGTTTGCTCGTGAGACTGAAAAAACATAAATGTCATCAGCCTTTTGTTGCTCTGCAAGTAATTAAATTTATAGGCGACTCATGCCGCGAACACACCTCGTATAACATGAAAATGTTTCATGCAGTTTTAATGGATGAATTCAAGCTTAAACGCGGCATTCGTACCATACATCATATTACAAAATTGAACATTGATGCAAGTTTTTTTTCGTCATTAAACCCGTTTGGCGGTAACACCGATTACATGCCCTCGGATTTATGGACCGTAAAATGTAAATATAGCCGAGGCTCGATAGATCCCAGAGCCAAAACACGTTTAGTGCATTGTAATGGATTCTCGTGAACGTAGTCTTTAACACGGGTGGGTATATAGACCTTAGAGTCTGGCTATGTACCACGCATGCCATTGCAGCCACACACATGCATCAGACGCAATTTATATTCGTCGCAATTTGCCTAAATACATGCCATCTACGTCATTTGTAATGCAAATGAGATGGGCCTCTAATCCTTTTTTTTCTTCTTCTTTCGTTGAGTTAATCAGGATGGGTGAAATTAAGATGAAATTATGGACGTCGGTATCTTAGAAATATAGATCTGTAATTGTGGTTATGCTTATAAGTAACTAATGGAAGATGTTATTCGTTTTGGGGATGGATGATTTAAGGGGACATTCAAAAAGGACCCCCTTCCCCCTCTTGAGGACGTCGTTTTTGAATGAACCCTAAAGTAAACGTCTCGCAGAGATTAAGACAGTGCTGTCAGGCCGGCAAGTGCACTATAGAAAATGCATTTCTTGGAAAATATTCGAGATTTTATATAGTGGAAAATTCCTATATGATGGGATTATTCTTGAGTGGTGAATTATATTATGCCACTTTTAATTATTTTTTTCGTTTGTAATATATTATAAAAGGGCACTAGAAATTTATTTAAGTGCTGTTTGTCTAATTACATATTTATCTTACAATGGATTGATTGTAAAGAAACAACGTTTAAGTTATTTGGATTTCCTGAGTGTATAGGAGTAAAAAATTCAACGGTTTTCATTAATTATTTGACGTTCAAAAGCATTTTTAGAATGCTATTCCATTTCCATTTACTCAATTAGATTTGAATAAATAGTCTCACACATTGAAGTAAATCTTAAAGATATTCTCAGATATTCGTCGTTTCGTCAGAAATTTCCTTAGTTCGTCTTCAGGTTTAGTAATTGAAATAGCCAACTTAAAATTCGACAATGTCAGCGAATGTAAAGAAAGTCTAATCGATATGCCGTAGGCCGTGAATGCATTAGGCAGGCTTTCATGTTTTTGATAGAACCGTTGTGTCTTAGAGGTTTCGTGACAAAATCTTGAAACCATTGCTATCATTAACTCTGATGGCAACTATCGTCCAGCTGTTCACTTCACCAAATTATATAGTGGACACTGGATAACATGGACTGTGGACGGTCGTTGACGCTCGATGTTGTGTATTTTTTTAAGCTTTTCACTGCAGCTTCGCCCAAGGATTTATCGGCTTTTTGCATCTATATAACATGTTGTAGTTCCATTCAACTAATGGCACTCCACGCATGGCTGTATCCAAGATGGATGAGCTTTTTCCCTTTGAGCATCTTGTTTGCTCCATGTCGTTGCATGGCATTAGCAGGAATGTTGATAGAAGATGGGCTGCTGTCAATGGCAGAACTGCTGTGCTGGGGCAATGGTTTGACCAAATCAATACATTTTGGTGCGAACATGGCGTGGATACACGTGAGGACATATTTTATCCCCCACTTCCCTCTTCCTCCTTTTTGCACGTACACACACAATGCAAGATTCGACAACAAAAAAACCCTCGCCTGAAAAAGAAGACATTAACCTTTTCTTTGTAGCTAGGTAGGCTTGTTTACATTTCATCCTAAATTGGAATTCAGCCAGATGCGTAACGTTATTTAAAGCTGCATGGAGAACAGAAACATGCATCCTTTGACACGCATTATTTTGCGAGCATGTCTGTGCTATGTCTGCGTGTACATAAATTGCATTAAAAAAAAATTCAATCATTTAACAAGTGCAGGCTTGTGTAATCTCCATCATCGTTTCACAGAAATGTTCTGCAAACTAATTGGAATGTCATCTGCAGTATTGAGTCAACATTGCACACACAGTACCATTGATTTGCACTTTTTGGAGAGGGAATCAAGATTCGTTTTCTGGGTTTGAAGCGTGCTTACCTTGCATTCAAATCCAATCATAAAATGTGAAATGCATACAATAGTTGGAATTGCCATTAATGTAAAATTGAAGGAGCGTGACATCAGTTAGTTCCATTGGCAATGTGGATGTAATGATGTCAATGACTTGATTAATGCATAAACCATGCCCGTATCGAAACGTCATGCAAACCATGGGATCATAACCTGCTTGAGGGTAACGTAATCATTACATGATTTTTCACTTTATTGTTAAAAGCATTTGTGTTAACATAGTTGTGGGTTTATGCTCGAGTATTATAAGCCCTCGAAGGAACGTACTTTGAAAGCCTGGTATTTTTATTCTTTCGTTCTCTTATGTTTTAGCTGATCCGTATAACGTAATCCAAGGTTTGTGGATTTAAGGTTTGAACTCTCTAAGCTTACTTATCTAGCTAAAATATTTGGTTTGTAGCTTTGAAAGCGGAAACTGAGAGAATTATATGGTGATGCTAATGAATATGCTGGTAGAATAAGTTCTTTATTCTACCAAACTTTTCTTGATCTTTTAGTCAAAGTAACCAAATTGACCAAGCGTGTCCTTGTTATTTAAATCTGACGTAAGGAAATTTATCGTCATTTTTATTGAAGGTTGACATATAATTAACTTTGAAATTACAAGCTACCAACAGCGTTGAAAATTGGGGTAATCTGTTTGAATTTTTGTCACCTCGATAAAGTTGGAAAATAAGCTTGAAATTCATATTAAGCACCAGTTTATGCTAGAATTTATGTATCATAAAACAATCAAATTTTTTAAAAATTCTCAAAAAGAATTTCTGGCTTGTTTGACTAATACTGGGATAATTAGTTGTGCGTTGGGTTCTTGGAAATATAAAGAATGAGCCATTGGAATCTCTGAAATATGATAGGAATTTGTTGTTGAAATCTCACACTGGCTTGAATTTTTCTCCACAAATTTATTGAACACCATTAATAAGGAATTCATGTTTTCTGGTGTAGGACGCCCTATTTGTTGAAATATGACTATATGAAATATGATTGGAGTAATCAAAATGACTTCATGTGGCCAGTTTTTGTTACTGGGAAATGACGTGAAATATAGTTGCTGGCAAGCAACGCGACATAAATTACCTTAGTAATGAGAATTCTGGGGCCTCAGGTGTCCTGAAACCTCAATCTACCAACTAAATAACCTCGTAATATTGATTTCACTATTAAGCTTATTTGTGGTAGCTATGGCAAGTTTTCTCTGGAGTACTGATTTGGTAGGCGTCTCATTGCTATTATTTCATTAGCAACAGAATCAGATAAGTCTCTACTTCAGTTATCGTTGCCCTGCTATTGACTTCTTAATGATGAAATCTCAGCATGAGCCTGGCATTCTTTCTTTCTTTCACAAAGCACTGCGTGTTTTGACCCACTGTCTAAAGCCAAAGCTTATTTTATCCCCTTCAAGACTTGCCATGGTTGATGGCACTGTCTTCGAACTCTAGTGCTGCATTATTCAGAATGATATATCCTTGTATTCTTTTTTTCGTGTTTCTCGTGGAATTGTGGGCTACATTTCAATGAGTGTGGATAGAATGCTTGTAAGCCCACAGGGGCCATTCAAAAAGGACGTCCTCAAGAGGGAGTAGGGGGGGTCTTCTGACATGTGGACGAGAGGGGAAGCCATTATGGACATCCACTAAAGATGTTAATTTTCAGTTTTTGGATTTTCTGTTTAATTAAGTTTAAGATCAGTAAAAGGGAAATGATGGACACCAGAAGAAATGTGTCCCCCAGTCCCAAATGTAATTGGATTTTTAAAACCTCGGGAAAGTCAGGAATTATGCCTAACTTTGTGTTAAACACCAATTTTATGATGTAATTTCCCTTAAAGCTTATGAATTTCTGTTAATTTGTAAAAAAAATCTGGAAATATGTTTTGGAATTGGTATGTTGTGGCGATTAGTGTTTGGAAATTTATAGGATGGGCCTTTGTATATTCCAAGAAGTTGTCTGGACACCCTACTTTTCAAATAAATTAAGGACGTTTTTTGAGGGGGGAGGGGGAGCTGGGCTAAAGTGGACACCATGTGGACAGGGAGTAAGGGGGATGGGTCAATTTTTAAAGCAATTTCGGGGACGTCCGTTTTGAATGGCCCCACACGAGTTTTATACTGGAACTGTGCAAGTTATTACCACCGTTCTGAAGCACAACTAAACGGACATTTTGGCAAATATTTAGAGTGGTTTAAGTGAATGATAAAAATGCAAATGAAAGTAGGTAACTCCATTATTGCTTTCGAATGTAATTAAAGTAGCCTCAAAAAGTAAGCTATTATACTTGCGAATGTTGAAAAGGTAATTCTCATGCAAATCCTCTCGTACTGCATAGCAAGGGTGATCCTATAAATTACACGTTTTATGATAATCTCTAATCTGCAAAGAGACTTACAACTAACAATTCTTAACAGAAGGCAGTTTTGGATTCGCACCCCAACCAAGGAAATTCGTTCCAACCTCCAGTACGAATGCTCGATGGGCACAAAGCAACTTGTATCTTGTATCCAATATGTTGTATGCGTGTATGACAGTATATTGGATTTTGTTCGTGCGCTTCCTTTCACTTTTTTGCATGTTCAGAATGTATTAATCACTCAACGTGCATACAACTACAGGCATTGCCATTTATTCAGCAATTATCGAATTATCATGCAGTCCACTTTTGTCATCACTTTTAATTACATGGCTGTCATTTTACATATATACTTCGAGAAACTGATGAATGATGATTCCTTAATTAGCTGTGTAGCTACCAAATGAAAGTGTCGAGGATGATTCAGCAAATCGTTCGCTTTTATTCCTGGTGAACAGCTATGGATAACTCCACGCTTTATTAATTAACTTAAAGGAAAATAATCAATAGCAACATCTTTTGTTGTTCTTCTCTACGTGACACACTTTACAAATTATTTAAGGTTTCGCTTGTGAATTTGGTGGTCACAGTATAATGAATCATCTGGATGGGATAAGGTCGATATGTTCGTACTGTATACATATATACCAACACAAATAACATCCAGTACTGGAATAGCTTAGACTGATACATGGGATTTTCGATTTAGGGGCCATTCAAAAAGGACGTCCAAGAAATTCCTTAAAAATTGACCCCTCAGCCTACTCCCTGTCCACTTGGTGTCTATTTGAGCCCAGACCCCCTACCTCCTCCTCTTGGACGTCCTTATTTTTATTTATTTTTTAAAGTAGGGTGTCCAGAAAATTTGTTGAAACATACAAAGGCCCATCTTATAAATTTCTAAGCACCCACCTCGCTAACAATTCCACGACATTTTTTCTAGATTTTTCTTATTAACGGAAAGTTCCTGATCTCGAAGGGAAATGACAGTATTAAATTGGTGTTTAACATAAAGCTGGGCATAATTCCCGTCTTTTCTGAGTATTACAAATTCAGTTACATTTGGGACTGAGGACACATTTCTTTATGTCCATTTTCCCTATAACTGAGCGTTAAAACTTAAACAGAAAATCTAAAAACTTAAAAATACTATCGTTAGTGGGCGTCCATAATGGCTTTAACTCTCCCCCTGTCCACATGTCAGTAGACCCCCTTGTTCTTGCCCTCTTGAGGACGTCTTTTTTGAATGGCCCCTTACCATACTTAGGAATTGTTCTTGAAAAGTACAACTTTTACCGAATGTTGGGGCACAATTTTATTTTCTAGAAATTATTTTTAGCGTTTATTATAATTCATTGTTCTAGATTCTTAAAAATTATTTTTTACGGACAATTTGGGAATTTATTTATTGAATTAAATTTATATTACGTGCATAATTCTATACGCACCTGTTAATATAGTTTTTTACGCATAACCTACCGTAACATGTACGTATATACAGTATGCAATTATAAATTTAATTGCAGAGGGAATATAATCCAACACGCAATACTAGTTTGTATTTATGCATAATTTTAAGACACCACAAAAGCCATATATAACAATATATGGTATACAATCAGTATGATCATAAATGTTCATCTATACCGTTTGGTATTGCAATGTGGTGAACCGCCATGGTGAATATAAAAATCGCAACTATTTGTATCCTTATTGCTATAAAGGTGGCAATATTCGATGTCATTTTCTGAGCATATCAGAACATGACTGTGTACGCAGGAAAACAAATTCAACAGCAAGGTATCAAATTTTATAGGTGTTAACATTCTGTTTATTGAATTGCGACACTCCATGCTTCATTGGCTTTGCTTTCAAGTGCATATCATGGATCGAGGGCATAAAGACCTTCACTTTCGATATATTTATAATAAAACATTGATGCGTTGCTATGACAACTACCATCGAGTGAGTCGAGCTGGAAATGAATTTGCGAGCTCTATGTATCCATCAGCACGCAATTAGGGAATCGTGGACTAATGTTATATATGGACGACAGCTATAATGAAAGACATTATACATAATAAACAAATTGGACAGCATGGTAATTTGATAATTGCTAAATAAATATCAACGCAATTGTGCATGCTGATTTATTGATGTATGCGTTCTGAAGAATAGGATATGCCTGCCAGTGAAAACGTCTTTCGACAGTTCTAATTAAGTAGGTTGCTTTTTTTTTGGGGGTATGGGAATGGATTTCCAAGCCCAGCTGATTTCAGTCATTCTCGTTTACGCCTGTGGCCATATTTTTGAACAGTCATGCTTGATTTGATTTATATACATAAGGAAAATGATGCATCACTTAAAGTTAATGTAAATCCCATATCAGACATTTTTATTTATAAGTTAGCCAAGAATCAGCTTTGGTACAGGACGCATAATCAGAACACATATACAACATGCCTCATCAGGTTGTCGTTAACGATTTTCCAACGAAAGATGGAGTTTAATGATTCAGTAAGCAAGATTATCCAAATGGACTCAGTTTTGAATAACTACAACCCCATTTTCTTGTACAAGTGTACCAAGATTGAAATTAAAAATATCTTAAGGGGGATTACAACCAATTCCTTTTAAATGGGTCAAATTTGCAAAGATATTCACAGTTAAATAAAAAAAGTTTAAATAAAAATAATTTAAAAAAAATAGCTTATAATAAATCACCGAGGAGCTTAAGTTGTCATTTTTCACTTTTAAAATAGGGTTTGCCTATCTCATGCTGCCGCTTGCTGGAAGCATGTGCAAACTACCGAACATTTTTGAAACTTTTATTTTAATTTTAAAAAGTCAACTATTTTAAAGTGAAAAATGACAACTAAAAGCCCCTTGCTGATTTACTAAGCTATTTTAAACAATTGTTATTTTTATTTAATTGAGTATCTTTGCAAATGTCACCCATTTAAAAGGATAGGGATTTAATCCCTCTTAAAACCATTAATTTGGATTTTAACCAGTGGCTTTAATTTTTGTTATAAATTCATACAATTTAAAAAAAATACACAATTGAAAAACGTACAATTAAAACGTGCATTAAAAGCTACTGTATTAAGCTTATAAAAGGCCATTAACATTTAAAACGTTGTCTAATGTTGAAGGGCCCTCACTTCATATCAGGGACTCACTTGAATTAACATCGTGTAAGCTGACACACTGACCAGTCTTCCACTGGAATCTGAAATTCATTACAAATTATACCACAATCATGAAAACATTATATTGTGTAAAACTTGTTTGGAAGTTATGGTCGTTTTAACAAAGATAAAAAAAAAGTTTAGTTAAAATTTTAATTTCTGCTTAGTTACCCATGTGAAAAAAACCAATAGAAACCAATAGAAACCAATAGAGATTTCTATTGGTTTCTATTGTTATTTGGACACTTTATTGATTTTAATTATTTTCTATGGTTCCTGTATTGACTTCTATTGTCTTCTACTGACTTATATAGTTTAGCTGTATTGACTGAACAATAGAAAACCATAGAAAACAATTAAAACCAATAGAAAACAACGTTCCAAATAACAATAGAAAACAATAGGAATCTCTATTGTTTTTTTCACAAGTTATAATTATAACTTGCTTGTTGATGCTCAATGGCCAGCGACATAAGACTTTAATACTTCTGTTTATGTATTATTTTCAAATATGGCGGTGAAAGACGCCTATTCGTATTTCCTTATTCTTAAAAATAAAAGTTGTGAAAATCTTGCTTGCTTCCACTTGAAATCTTCAGATTAAATGTACCGCAACGTTTCTGAACTTCAGGCGTAGATGACGAGTGTAAGTCAATGGCGGTTTACCCACATCAGCATATCATAACGACTTGAACGCATTTATCTTGCCTCGTCCATGTAAAAGATGCCATAATTGGAAACTCCACTTAGGCGACTGACGAATTTCTGCAGTGCAGAGATTTATCGTACATAATGCCACTGAGTCTGAAAGTCGGCCTTGCGCATCCCACGACGTGCACCATTGCATTAAACTTTGATTAAACTAATATCTTGCAACAGCCACGCGTTGTTCCCGCATGACTTTCTACCGACGTTTTGCATCGTCTCAGCATTTTTAGTCGCACATCATATGAATTTTTTATAAAACTCTGGTCTGACACAGTATGTCAGTAAACCAGCCTCTAATAGTAAACAGATGTCACGTGGTGCAGAAATCGCGATTCAGAAGTGCAGTGAGAATTCAACTGTTTTCTGTCCTACTTATACTGGGACACCTGCAATGCGTATCTTTTCGTAATTGCAGTTTTTTTTAAACATCTTCATTCAGGTAACCAGAAAGGGCTTCACCTTAACTGGTAAGTAGAACAAGGATGTAGGCTATAGCGCCATCTTACTCTTCTACAACTTTGTCAGGAGGTGATGGGACCCATCCAAACTTTTGTTAAAGGAATGGTTAATTTACCAATGTCACTCTTGTGGGGGTATGTTTACCGGTTGTGCAATGATGGATGTTTGAGAAATAATGGTGTTTTATTTAAGTGCTTTCAATTCCTTTAGGAGTGTCTTATCCATCCAAACGAAACGACATGTTGATAAACACAAGGGTTTTTTAGCTTTTCAAAAAAAGCATTGCCAGGGGGTAACTGCGCATGTGCAATCTATCATAGTAGTTCTGTCAAGTAACTCGCGTTAATGATCCTTAAACACTAAAAATTCACGTTGTACGCTAAAAGTGTTTGTAGATGAACGTGCTTTCTTGCTTTCAATGGTTTGCAAATACGGATTTTTTAGCAAATAGTTGAAAAAGTAATAGCGAAAAACGTGTTGCAGATATGATTTTGGCAAAATCATCATGTGATCGCACGGTGTCAACAAACTTAAAAAATACTTGTTTTTTCCACATCTTGCTGATAAAGGCAGTCAACAGCATTTTGAAACATCTCAAGTTCTGCTGAATCAAAATTATACCTCAATTAGAATTAAGGAAATTCTCATACCATCCAATTCCTAAATTATTTGCACATTTTTATAAAACATTGTATCTGTGAACACGTGGTCTAGAAATATTGGTTGTCAGGATATACAGGGTGGCCACAAAAAAATTGTGTTTTTTTTTCATAAATTGGTAACTTTTTGTTTTTTAATCAAAGTAAATCCAATTTTGGACAAATATAGGCAACAAATGGACGAACAAAACAGCTATTTCAATTTGTACTCAAAGCGTCATTAGGCAATTGACGAGTGTTGAATTAACATGTCGAATATATTATCTATTAAGGGGTTCCACTTCATCAGGGGCCCACATGCCATCGGGCACTGTTTCTGAACAAATGTGTGAGACCAGGGATGCAGTGGAAGTCTTTTTATAAGTTTAAGCTGAGTTGAAAACGCGATCACCAAAACCTATG
>JAQGBW010000599.1:0-37741 GCA_034698625.1 Julus scanicus | reverse complement strand
CCCCTTGGTCACAATTGTCACAAAAACCAAACAACCCACCCACCCCCTAGGTGTGACATAATTTTTGAACGGTCCCAAATGTATTTGTGTGTGAAATCTCCTATTGCATAATCATATGGCAACATTTGAATAACAAAACGAAATAATTCCATCGAAAATGTTAATTAAAATTGTTAGGATTAAACAGATAAAGCAAATTGTTAAAGTTTTGATTAAAATTATGACTGGAATCCTAGAGTAAAAATATATTTTTTTCAGTATCCTTTTTTGTAGAAATATTTATATCATTTTAATTTACAATAATTTGTACACAAACCTTTCATAGTGTAAAATGCTAGTTTTGTTTTAAACTGCCAAAACATATCTTTATCAATAATAGTTTGTAAGAACATCATCACCAAATCTAATACTACAAATAACTAAAATCGAAAATTTGTAAACTTACTACTGTAATTGTATCTCACGTGATTAGCATTGCCTTAACAGACTGTCTCCAAACCAGACAACTAACTAGAAACATAATCCACAAACAAAGTTTTTTTAAAAAAACGCTTACTTTCCAATAATTGACTTTGCTGAACATTTGTTGGTGAAAGTAAGCGAAAATATACAGGAAAGTAGCTTCATAATCTTTACTGAAATCTTCGGGAACTCGAAAACAGTTAAGGAAAAAGCAAGTTCGAGTTATACTGTACGGCGTGAAACCTGATCAATAAGAAGTCTACAAATTTGACATGTTGTCCAGAAATAGGATCTTTAGAGGAAGTTGACGTTCTGAAAACTCATCACTTTTAGGATGTCAACTTATAAGGACACCGCGAATACTTCGCATTTTAATTGGTATCTTACAATATGAAGCAAAAAGTGATAAATTATGAATATACACGATAAGCACAGTGATAAATTCAGATTCCATATTAAAAAATCTGGAATCAACAACAAATTCAAGACATGTCTATATAAAAAAGTCAGTGCATAAAACATTCAGTAACAACATCCTGTTGAACGCTCAAGAACACATCTTGGAAGAAAAAAAATTTACAGTGCATCAGCTATGAACAGAATTGCTTTAAGGCTTAATTTGCTTAATGATGAACATATACATGCAATGCCATCCTTGATGTCAAGTTTCTACTTCCAATTTTCCCCCATTTCTGATAAAAAAGACTGATATACTAGTTACGCAAAAACAGCGTAATAGCTAATTAATTCTTAAACGATATGCTATGCGACAGACTGACTAACAGATTACAGTTCCCAAGAACGACATCGAAGGGCTGTAAGCTGAAATTTCATAAGAAAACTTTTTTTCAAAACGTATTATTTGTATTTGGCTTAAAACATAGATACAATGAACCATTTTTTTTTTTTGGAATTCTTCATTAAATAATTACCTAGCCGAAACTGACCAAGTCTAATAGAATCAATTTTCCTATTTCTGTATGTGGCTTCATTTTTATTCTATGATTAATAGGTGCAGGGATATTCCCACCAATTTCTGTCCCAAACTAACCATATCATATAGGGGAACTTTATAAAAATATAGGGCCAAACATGCCCCTCCATGTATGACCAGAATTGTGTTGTATGTCCATGTCTGGACTCTAAGTAAACATACTCACAATGTGAAAATTACTATACAAGGTTACCAGTTGTTTTAAACCTTTAGGTACAGTCGAACCCGCTTAATTGCACAAACCGGATAATTGCACATAGTCTCCATGCCATGAGCTTTTGCCTTATGTTTTGTACGTGATGTGAAATATGATAATTGCACACCAGATAATTGAGGGTTAGACTGTACCTACTTTGCAAGTTAAATAATAAGAAATTACAGAATAAATCAATCAAAATAGCAGAAATTCAAGTTTGGATTAGTTCCAAATTATCCCCGCTCATTCGACAAAACCTGTTTTGCAAATTTGCGAAAAAATTACATCCTATGTACCAAAATAATAAAAGGCACAGATGTGGCCAATTTGTATAATTCCCATCAGAATTTATCTGAAAATGTTAATATTATACCCCTTAAAATTGCCCCAATCATAATATGACGAAGCTGCCAGCACTTGATAGCACTCGGATGCCATTTCGAGAAACAGAAAAAAAAGCAAATAAGATAAATATCCAATTTCAGTCATCCTTTATAAAAGGACATAAATTTTCCAATGAACGAGCAAAAGAGCTCGTTAGTCAAAAACAAAAATAAGGGGGAGCCATCAATGCGAAATGTCATCAGAGAATGTACTATTAGTTAGCATCTGGGATATGAACAGGGCATTGTGCGCCAAATTTACCAACAAAATAGATGTCATAAATTTGCCAGCCAACAACTGGAAAGATCTTTTAAATCATTTTCCAGTATGAGGATGTTAAAGCTGGTAACGCGGAATGTGGCTACTCTATACGAGTTCGACTAAATTTAGTGTATACTGTGTGACTGGCAGTCTGGATGAAACAAAAAAAACCAAATGGCAAATTTTGGGCGTGTGTGTACAACAGAGTTTGGTAGCCAGGCTCGTTACTAACCATTTGAAAATAGGATACATAGAGGCGCGCAAAATGGTGTTTGGTGGTATGTCGAGCAGAGCGAAAACACGAGTTTTAGATCAACAGCCAGGCGAACCAAAACGGAACCCCGAAAAATGTAGTCTTCCTTAAAAAAGATTGGATTTCTCCAACTCGTTTTTAGACACGGACATTTGGCAGGAGAACAAAATAGACAGTTGAACTCAGCGACATAAATTGTCAGCGCCGATGCCAACAACTGTTCACTTTTTTTTTTTGGCAGAAAAATCCACGCTTATTTAGTTGTAATAAATAGGCATCACTATTCGCGTACAAGTCAGATGTACGAGAGCGAAACGAACGAAAGGGGAGACTAATCAGATAGGGGAACACAACTACCATCCGCCATCTTAAATTGGGTTGACTCCATTTTGGCAACTGCCCTGTAAAACATGTAATCGTGTTTACAGACTGAACTGGCGCTACCAAGGTGCGATAGGCAGTCAACATGTTTATAATAACTATGTCATACACGAGTTTGTTATGAGTAAGGTAATCCTGAAGTTTGTATCTGTATAATTCGAACATTTCTGATTCATTCAACATTTTCCATTAATTTTTTCAATGTCTATTTTCATGAAAAGCTAAATTGTGAACGTTTAAAATTGTTTTAACAACATATATAGTGAATGCAAGTGATCTAAAATTCTTATAAAAATATTCTTCAAGAAATAGAGGAACTTCAATCCCAGCTAAAACATTAGTTGTATTTTTAAGATAAAAACTAAATCAGCAACACCCAGTATTTCTATATCAAAAAACGTGTTTCGCACTAGCAACTTAACAGTATGAAAGTGAACATCATCCACACGTGTTCATGGATAAATAAACAAATTCATAAATACGCTCTAAATAAAAATATTTTCTACACCAAGTTCTGTTATCTCTGCCAATGCATGCTTATCAGCCCTAAAAGAGCTCTCAAATACACACGTCGAGATTTCACGCTACAGCATATTTTGAAATAAAATTTGGAGGAAAGGGTGGGGGATTAAAGTGAGGAAGTCGGTCTTTCTTGTTATGTCTAGAAATGCAATGTAGGCCTGCCACAAGCCTGGCAAAGGGGCGACGTTTTAAATATTTGAGGGAAAAAGATGTCACAACACCTTGGTTTGAAGGCGACGACATCAATTACGAAGGATGATGAGCAGTTGGAAACACTGTAAGAGTTGGGTTTTAGGAGGATGAACATGAGAAGCTCCAACTACCATTGAACCACGCATGAAAGATATCATTTAAAGAAAAGGTCTCGTGTAAAACGTTTTGCAAATGAATGAATGAATGCAATTCTGGTTTTGCAAATCTCAGATTTCAAATCTCGCTTTGAAAATAAATTGGATGTTCAACATCAGCTAGGTCTTGGATGAAATGGAGCGTCTAGCTATATGTCACGTGTCATGAATCCTTTAAAACTATCAATTTATGAGCTATTAACAGCAGGCTAGATCCCATGAATTCAAAAATCCACATCCGTGATAAATGGCTGCAGATGACGTCAAACGAACAACTTCATGTGAGTTAAACGATTTCAAATGCAGTTCATGACAATCTCGTGTAATACAAAAATGGCGAGATTTGTACTTGTGAAACTATCAATGCATCTTTGGACATCACACGTTATTCTGCAAATCTGACATGTCCTTTGTTACATCGATAATCTTTGATCAAACAGTAAAGATAAAAAATTCCAGATGTGTATTTTAAACATCTTGATTCATTCAATACGAACTACATTTTTGTGTAATACAAGGTATTTCCACTTAAGAAGTGAGAAAAGTTGATTTCCTCGTCATGCGCATATCAGCGTTTCCGGTTGTAGCTACTAGCCTCTCACGGGAAGATAGCCTTTGCAACGAACATTTGCATGATGGCCAGTAGCGTATGAACCTGTTCTTTAAAGTCTCAATAACAAGATAAAGTATGAACTTCTTCACATTATGCAAATTACATTCTTAAGTTTAAATTATACTTGTAAATTCGAGTGAAAATTAATCAACGAAGTTCCAAACTCTCACACCATGAAAAAGAAGTCATCACTTGAGATTCTATTCAAGCGTGAAACTAAAAACCAGAAATGTATATCGGCCTTCTATTCTGATGAGCCATGTGAATGATTTACTTGCCAAACAACCAACTCTTACATGCATTGCAAATATCCTCCCCACAAACCAAAAAAAAAAAAAAAAAAAAAAAAAATCAACCATAGAAATTAGATTCAATTTTTTATATTAAAATTTCTCGTTGCCGAATCCGGCTGAAACATCAACTAGATTTCACCTGTATTAAAAGACCTGTCTTGAAATATCAAATGCAAAGTGACAGCCACTACGTGAGTGTATAAAGGCAGAAAGATATGTCAGCTTCTATATGTGAGCGTGGAGAAAGAAAGTACACAACAAGAATAGAATACGTGCATTTTGAGCACTTTTTGTGGCTTCGTAGGGAAATAGTTGTCCAAAGTGAGCGAATGAATTTGATAACAAAAGGTGAATGCCTGCTGTTATCCCTTGGAAACTGATGGAAGTCAGAGGTTTGACTGGATGCTTTTTAAGGAGATGGCCACTAGTTGGGTCCAACGTTGTTCATTTTGTTTTTGTGCAAATTCATAACCCCCAACTGGGAAGAATGTCTCAATCCCCAAGGTGTACGAATTAACTTTTATATCAAAAGTAGTTTCTGATATTTACAAAAAAGTAAAAACACGTTTTAAAAAACCAAAAGAATTAAGTTGCTACCTTCATGAATATTGTACATTTTTTGAGCTGTGCTTCAAGTATCATATTATTAACAGTATCAGTAATTTTAAAGATCAAAGTACAAGTATACTACTGACTATGAATTCACTGTTTATGGACAACTGTCTTGACAATTACAATAACCTTATATTTTGTGGAAGACGATATTGCATTTTGCTTGGTAAGGTTTCTCAACTCAGTATCTTGTTATTTAAAAAAAATCAACGGATATTCTGCAAAATTCAAAACCATGGTATGGAGGCTATTTTAAGCACTTTTGCTTGAGTTTACCCAAAGAACCCATGGATTCCATCTTGGATTCATGGAGCGAGTTTTCTAAAAAAACAACAACATCCTAACGAAGCAATAGCTTAAGGCTTTCTTTCTTATAATCTACTTATTAGTATGTCTATCTTCAAACTGTAACTATCAAAAATTGCAGAGAATAGAAGCCATCGTCAATGAGTTACATTATTTGTTCAGGAATTCATCTCCGTGGGCTGAATTGACCCTAAGCTGACAGTAATGTCAATTACCAGAAGCCATTTGCGTGCTTGTACTTATCCCTTATTACATGGTTCATCATCTTAAAATAAGACAACTTTGTTTACATAAAGTTATCTAGATATTACAAAAAAAAAAACTCGTTCTATTTCATCAGATAGCACGTCAAAATGTACAAAATAATAACGTGGGAATAGTACCTAGGGAAAATTCCAGCTGTATGTAACACTGCTCACATTGTCGTATTTTTATAGTTTTAGTATTATAAAAACTGGAAGTATATTATCTGCATGTAATTCAAATTCTATTTCAAAATTTGGAAATCTATGGGCAATGTCATGATCCATACGTCATTGATGTAATAAAATATTCACTAAAATTAGGTAATTTCAAGAAATTGCACACTGGAGTCTTATTGGCCGAATCATTCCACCTTTCAAGGTATTTAATCTTGAAAATAATTAACAGCTAAAGCAAAATGTCATGATTAAATATGAATTAGATCCATTTAACCATGCAAGGGTGAAAAAGGTGGAAGAAATAAGGTTTTGTGGATTAATCCCATCCTGATTTGCTGAGCCCAACAACGCAATTCAAGCCGGGGGCAAAACGGAAATTGAAATCGACCTCTGGAAATCAACAACCAATTATTCGGAGATTTCTCTTGAATAGTGTTTGTTCAACTCGACTTCTCGAAAATTTCAAAAGAAAATCTTTATAGCGCGATTAAAGCTCCTTTATCCGGAAAAATGCACGATGGAGTAGGTTCAACGAACGCATGACTTTAAAAACTTCTTTCGGAGATTTAAGAAAATTTGAATAGGGTCTATAAGGGGGGCAAGGAATGGCCTCCTCCCCCCTATGCACAGTTAAGCCCATGCCACTCGAGCTTTATTACCTGGAAGAAACAAGATCTCTGAGAGCCACGATCTTCCAGAAGTAGAGTTATTAAGGAAATACTTCATAAAGATATCACGGGGAAGGCAAACAAGACAGCAACCGTGCAGTTAAGAGCTCTAGCAGGTTTTTGTTCCCTGGGACTATCTTTTAAGATGCATATAGATGGCTCAAATCTTCCCAGAGTTTGTAGCATAAAAAAACAAACTTAAGCCAATAGTGAGATGATACTGGTTATTAAATGAGATTTCAGAATTCTTAGAGATATAAAGTCAAGCACCATTGCCTACTGCATATCTACACATGAATGTTTTATGCAGAATTCAAGGTACAAATAGTAATACAAATGGAAAATCCATATGTGTGTACACATCAGCTACGCCAATGCCACATTTTGAATATGCTAGAATAAATAAGTTACATGCCCATACATGTGCATGTATGGCTTCCAATGACCCAATAACACTGTATTTTTAGTGTTGTCACACATTAAAATAGCGTCACTATTTTCTATAAATTCAAGCCCATTTGCCACTCAAAACCAAAAGCTGAAAATATACAGTGGAACCTCGGTTTACGACCGTCGAACAATTCGGTTTGAAACACCACACGTTTTTTTCCCTTTATGAACGATGCTTCAGTTTACGAACCCATTTCTCTGGACCACCAATCCGAGGTCCGTGTTTTGAGACTTAAATCATATAATTAACAACAGAATAGAGTACACAATACAAGTTTTCCTAATGGAATCAATGTTGGTTAAAGTAAATTTCTTAAACAGAATCTGCGAATCAATTTGATTCACAGCAACGTCGATCAGCATGACGACACCACGTGGGTGTCTTTATTTCCTATAGTGTTGGAAATAATGGATGCATATATTCAACTGCTTTCTTCTAATATTACTGTTATATTTATTTCCTTTCCGAGTTATTTCCACTCATCAGCCATAACATGTTTAAAAAAATTCTAGAACAAAGAACTCATTATTTGGATTTACATTAATTGCAATGGGAAAAATTGATTCGGTTCGCGAACTTTTCCAATCACGAACAGGGTTGAGGAACGGACGTTCGTAATCCACTGTACTAATGAAACTGCTACTGATGTATCAGCAGCACCTCTGACAAGAGAAGTTTTGAAAGAACGTCTAAAAACTCATTTTTAAATACTTTCCTAACTTTCAGAAATGTCATAGAATCTGCCGCACACGCTTTGAAAGAATTTCAAGTATCAGATATCTGATGGAAGATAATTGCATTTTCTATATTAACTATACAAATTTTATATAAAGGGTGCAGCCTTCGCATCTTTCATTATAAGTTAATGTTGACTGGAAGACATTAATTAAACATAGACAGCGAGACTTAAAAATTGTTAACCTATAAATCAATATTACATTAGCATGCGTGTTGATAAACAAAGCACCTAAAAACTTCTAACAAGGCTAAGACTTATAAACAGAGTTTTGTTAGCATGGATGAATAAGCCTCCTGAATCTTATCGATTGGTTCGTAAACAAAATGTCCTCGCATCGCATACAGCTTAGGAATGATATATTGGGCTAATTAACTGACATTTTGTTAGCTTCAATTAATTAGTTGGGTGACATAGATAATAAAATCTGAACTTCAAATGACAGCATTTTTAAATTTTCTTTGTCTCGGTCTTTTCTGCAAAGACAAATATTTGGGAAGAAATTCCTTGAGCGTGAATAATAAATGGTAAGTTAATGCTCAATTGGCAAACACCTCCTCCAAACTTGAAAAATAATTAATAGTTTAATAAACAATAAACATCCATTATTCTTCTGAACATTCTATAAAAAAGTGTGGAAACTTATATTGCCTCGATGACACTTTTCAGTGCTGTTAAGTCGACAAGATACATAATGCGTATGACATTGTACATAACCAG
Organism: Julus scanicus; assembly: GCA_034698625.1. Lineage (NCBI taxonomy): Eukaryota > Metazoa > Arthropoda > Diplopoda > Julida > Julidae > Julus > Julus scanicus. The sequence continues at coordinate 29,120 of JAQGBW010000599.1, read as the reverse complement.
AGCACGTTAACTATCTGGATATGTTTGATGATTTACCATTCAATCAACATTAAACAACGAAAAATGATAACGAAATAATAGAGGATTGTAATCGTAAACGTAAATAACTGTTATGCCATCAACACTAAATCCTTTAGAAGTTAAGAAGTTGTGTTACAACATGGCACCTCAACAGCAAAACTTTTAAATTATAGCATTCATAGTTGGACCAATCTGTACATAGCTAAACAAGTAGTTTGCATGACTCACTCTGCATAATATACAGCTGTTAAATGTCTCAGTAATCAATTTAATTGGTTGGCCATCAAATGAGGGAAATGACCATAGTTTTTATATGATGAAATTCAGTAAATTGCGTTTAATTCACAGCTCTTCACTCAAGAAGTGCCAAGGAACTTCTCACTGCTTAATTAATATAAACAACGAAAAGATTTAGCAAAAAATGGTCACGTGATGAGGTTGAAATAAACCCAATGAGGTCAAAAGATTTGGTTAAGTTAAATCAAAGGTTTTATAGGAGCGCCAAATTTCACACTGACATATTTTTGACAATTTCCGGGTATAACAGAAAATTGAACAACAACCGCCTTTACTAATGCGTTAAACACACTAGACTCACTTTCTGAACTCACTTTTGTCCGCTGTGTTTTCGGCATGCCAAAGAAATTTAGCAGACGATGATAAATCCAAAAAAGTAATAATAATGACTACTGCAGATACATAACTGTAACTCTATCCAAATCACACAACCTTTCTGGGTGGCTAAGATTTTCGGATAATTGTAAAGTAAAAAAATCTAAACTCTTGCTGCCAACCGATTAATTTTCATTTGAACATGTATCCAATTAAAAATCCAGCGATTAGATTAAAATGCTATAATATTGAAATATGATGAGAGGGGAAATGAAGCATTGATAACATGAAGTCAAGCATTGCGAAGGCAAACTGATTGGATCTGAAGACGAAGAACTAAATGGGGATCAAATCCGGTCAAGGATTTTCCATAACATTTCACGATAAAAAAATAATAAAAAAACGTTTTAGAGCTTTTGCAATAAAAAAAAAAAAATCTTTAGCTTTCCAGACTGTCACTGCTAATCACTCGTTCGAAACCTGCTTAAAAATGAAAAGATGGAGCATGGTTGGCTTCATCCGCAAAAATGTCTACTTTTTTTTGCTTACAATTTTATTTTTAGAAATTCTTATAACTTCTCCTTAAACCTTTACAAATTGGTTATGTAAAAACACGAGTATGAATAGAAGCTATTCTGTACAAAGCTAACATTTTCAACATTACAAGTTTACCTGTTCGTGCTATTTGAGCCAACAAAATGCAATGGCTTTCAAGTGATTTATTGATAAAGATATATATTTAACAAGATATTTACAAAACTTCAAGGATTCGTACCAAATCTGTCCATGGAATCCAGTTAAGAAAATAAGCACAACACGTGCACGAGTAACAACAGCACCAAAATCCAAATTAAATAAAGTGAAATTTGCAAATGTTAAGCCCACATATTGTTCCAGGGCTGTCGGATGCCAAAACTACTTCAATTAATTAGAGGCTAACGAGCTAAACCACCTACGAGGAGTGTACATGCAGCAGAAGGACAATAAAAGCAAAGTAAATCACCTTGCATTACTACTCTTTAACGCGTTCAACTTTGAGATGCTTATTATGGTAAGGCAAAGCGACAGTTTGACTCTGACCTACATCTAAGACACTCATTTTCATAAAGTTCATGTGCATAGAAGTAATGCCGGTCGTAAAAAGTTATCGTACTGCAGTCAGTACAACGAAATGCGTTGCAAAATTCTCAACATAACAGTTATGCTTGCTTAAAGCAGCAGAAAAGAGAGAAACGAGCACATATCTTGAAGCTCATGGCTGAATTTAGCACGATATTGCTGAAGCAGAAGCTACACTGGCATCAAGCTGCTCTGAATTTACATACACTACTGTATATATTTGTTACTATATGTAGCAAAGATAGTGTGTATGCAGCTTGCTGTCATTCCAATACGCAGAATGTTGTTAGAAAACCAAGGGTCCATTCAAGTGGTTTAGAACAACTCTGAAAATAGCTAGTTTAACTGCCCTTCCCTGGTGAAAAAAACAATAGAAACCAATGCAGATTTCTATTGGTTTCTATTGTTATTTGGACACTTTTTGATTTTAATTGTTTTCTATGGTTCATGCATTGACTTCTAATGACTACTATTGACTTTTATGGTTTAGATGTATTGACTAAACAATAGAAAATAATAGAAAACCATAGAAAACAATTGTAACCAATAAAATCAATAGAAAATAACGTTACAAATAACAATAGAAAACAATAGATTTCGCAGAAGTTCTGATATACACGGCAGGAATACTAAGTTCAGGATAACCAGGCATGATTAAATATTGAAAAACCTTATCTTCTATTGGTACTCAATGGCATTGCCATATAAGGGTTGGCATAAAAGATTTTCTAAAGAAGAAAACAGGGCCCTATTCTACAAAAATGTACAAGTATTAGTGTAAAAGTTACAAGTATATGGAGTTGTAAATTATAGTTGTAGTATGGCATTCCACCAATAATGTCAGCAACTTGTAAATTATTAGTAAATGTGTACAAGGGATGTCACAAAAGTACAAGTTTAAGGTGAAAAGAAAATGGCGTCTCGAGAAAATATTATGCTATTATGCTTGAAGCTAGAAAGGACATCATTTTTGGTAAATTTAGCAGCAATTTGTCAAATACACAGATAAGCGATCTTCATTGTCACTGGACCACATGTTTATTCAATTAAAAACGTTCTATCCCTATTCCAAATGCTTTCTATAATACTTAATTTACAAGTAATCATTTTCATAACAAATTCACTACAAAGTTACGAGCAATTTGCTTATAGCAATACCTTTGTGGAACAGAACAACTTGTACTTTTTTGTACAAGTATCACTCCATACCCCTACAAGTACAAGACCATACTTTTGTGGAATGGCCCTGATGTTGGATTACGAACAAATACTTAACTCAAGGGCCATGCTTTTTCTGAGGAAGCATGTTAATAGTACGTCAACATTATCATACACGTTGCGAGTAAGGTATATCAAAGGCGGTGGTAGAAGTTGCCAATCACGTGACAAAATGCAGAAATGTTTGTTAGACGAGTTAAGAAAACTCCAGTAGCATGAAAAGTGAACAGAAAATGCTGAATAACATGAAAAATGCTGAAGTACGCCTGTCGCATTCAAGGACCAAGAACAATTACTAATTCCACTTCGAAATTTCAAACCATTTGCCATAGTAAGCAACAACAGCAAGCTTGTGTGCTCATGCGTCACGGGATTATCGAGGCAAAGCAGTAGCAACTGCAACTGAAGTGCTTATACAGATCGATGCTTCCACCATTTCAATAATGAAGCTTAATGGTTTAATTGAACGGCCATTGTCCTGACAAAACGACACCTACAGAAGCATGCGACTGCTCTTCCAGTTCAAGATCACTAAAATCAAACAAGAACGTTTGCTTCATAGAATTCCAACTGTTATTCCCTCAATAAAAATGTATCTTGAAAAGAACATGTCTGCATAGCTTGCAAATATCGCTGCTTAAAGCATTTCTGTCGCCTCTCGAAGGTGTCCAAGCACATCCACGTACACGCCAATAAACCGCTGACGGAAATGGTGAAGAAGCTGGAGGAATTTGAAATATACGAAGGACAGATGCTTATCAAATCCACAGTGGTATGAATAGAAATACGCCATCTTCGTCTCTCACACTTCTTTTTTTTGTCATTTCCTTTTTGGTTGCCAGCATCTCAAAATCCATCTTCTTCGGTTTTTGTCATTGGCTGAGAGTGGCTGCATGCCGTAGCCTGAGAGACTTACCGAAGGCGATGAAAACGAAGGAAGATGCAAAAAGCCATTAGCATCAACGCTCCAAAACCGCTGGGGTGGTTTCTGGCAGCTTGAAGAAGCGCGTCTCGGACAATCTTCGGTTTGCGCAAATGCATTCTGACAATGTGCCGGATTTCAAGTTGGCGAACGGAGAACCCAGGGCTGATGTATTCAATCTGTGTTCAATTCTACATTTGCATCATATTCTTCTTCAATTTGCATGGATATACATTCAGCGTCAGGACATGCATTGCCCGGGCAACGCTACTTCCGCGCCTTTCGTCGTTAACAATATGGTGCAAGAGAAGATGGATCGACCCAATGCCCGAAGCCGTAGAAAAAGGCAGCCAAGCAATGCTGGAAGAGGGCAACTCCAAGAATTTCAGATCCTTCTAGAGAATTCCTTGTCGGCTAGGTGTGCATTGGCCACTTTTTCAATTCCATTTAATAACCGACAATATTCGTTCATAGGGGCATTGGAATTGTGCTTTGGTCACACTAATTGTTCAAATTCCACTGTAAAATTTGAGATACCAATGGCATGGGTATTTGCATGTGCTATTTGCTTTTGATTTATTTGCATGTGCTTGCTATTTGTTTGTGATTTATTTGCATGTGCTTGATATTTGTTTGTGACTTATTGGCATGTGTTATTTGCTTGTGACTTTTTTGCTTGTGCTGATTTTTCAAACAAAAAAGAAGAATTTGTTCTAGTTCTCATTCATTCGAGTTGCTTTGATGTGTTGTGCAAGAACAGATAAAACAGTGAGTTAACAAAGATTGAACTTTTCAATAATTCCATATATGTGAATACAGTCTACTTTACAAGAAATCGAAGGTTGACCAATTATTGGACTTCAAAACAGCTTCGAGTCCAGCACCAATGGGTTTTTAGATGTCGCAGCACTGAAATTTAACACTAATAATGCTGACCTTAATGAGGATAATTAGGAATGGTGATCTGGTCACACTACTTGTGTGACAATGTGCTGTCACTGCTTTGTGCTGGTTCATTCTCTTGCTTTGGTTACTGCTGTAAACAAACATTTGACCACTTCCGCTATTCAACAATAAAGGGAATGTTTAATGTGCCACTAAGAGGCTCAGCTCCTCTCAACACGTGGAAAAGTGATTGGTTATAGAATGACGGTCGCTACTGCAAGACTGCAGGTTTTTGGGCTGTGGCTATAAGATGCCAGCTATGCAGTAGGCCAGCCAAATAGCTGGAATGTTGTTACTGATGTTAGTAAGAATATGTGAAATTAGATCAGTTGTTGAGCTGTTGGGCAACAGTGAAATACAATCTGCTTCCACCAGTTTATTCAACAGGGCGTATAAAAGTACTACATATTTAACCCTTTTACAATATTTCATTTTCCATTAACCTGCTACAAGTCCACTATAGATTGCATCTCAGAAACAAACACGAGTAAAATTCTATAGAAAAAATGCAACATATTTCAAGGATTTCAAGACATTCCTTAAGTTTTCAAGACTCCCTCCCCCAAACAATTTACCAGAATATTTCTCCATCCTGGAGTTAACAAGAATTTCAAGCACCTTATCCGAGGTGACAAAATGTGTAACATGCGGTAACGATAATCTAGGATGGCGTTTTGCTACAGGCGTCCCCATCCTTAATTTTAGCCACACCTATAGGTTTCCTGAAAGCTTCAATATTCCCAAAAGGCCCCAAATGCGGTAGATTAGCCCAGATTCTCCAGCAGAGCTTCTAGCTGGCAGAGTTTGTCATGCAGAAGCGTAGGTAATTCAAATTACTGCACGCGGAGGGATTTTTCGGCACTGTCCTTTCCAAAAGCCCTCGTGTCTCCACTTTGATGTATCGACCAGCATTTGCAATTCATGATAAAAGGTGCAGCTGCGCTTTGCTCGATGCCTTATTAGGGGCTCGTCTCTGCACACACCAGATAATGATTATGAATAGGGAAAAATGCCTCGTTGCGGGTTTACAAAATGCTGTCAGCGTGCTGACGAAAGCGACCATCATTTATCACTGCACCAGTTTTGGCCCGCCAAAATCCTGTGGCTTCAACACCGAATTGGGTTTCCGACACACAAGCGGTTTTGGATTTCTCCACGTCGTCGGTTCATCTCAGCGGATATGGGCGAAGCCTTATCGCTTCAGCTGCAGAGAGAATCAGTCCTCTGAAAAGGTTACAACGTACGGAATACTGTAATTAATTAACGGAAAATTGGATATAAAAAAGTGTGGTGGAAGACAGCAGAGTGACTTGGTTGCTGCGGTGGAGTTTGGTAGCCGACGACGCCCAATATGAGCAGGATGCAATGTTAACCAATTCATGAATGTACTCAAGTGCATCACAACACATCACCAAAGGACGTTTTGGAAGGGAAGGGTTATCGCGACCCTGCCCTTAGTGCGTCTTACTCAAAGTTATTCTTTGGAAGGCATTATACTGTACGTCATGATCGAAGCCTCATCAATGGCGAGTCTGGTTCCAATCAACATGTCAAATCAGTTTATAGAGCCTGGAAAACTTGTAAGGGTTGGTTGGTTGGGTTCAAGGGCCCAAAGATAAAAACTTGTAAAACAATCTGTATTCAAAAGACACGCATGGCTGTCACAAACATTTTACAGTCACCTCATAATGTGTGGACAGACTGATATGGCCAATCAAGATAATCAATAGACAATATAAAACCATATTTCAAGGATTTCAAGGCTCATCCCTTAAATTATCAATTAATCCTGCCAAAGTCGCTATTGACATAATAGGTTACAAACTCCTAGAAATTGGTGGAATCCATCCTACCATTTGACAGTTGTTCGCTGACTGTATGATACCGAGTTGGAGTTTATAAGGCCCCCTCATACGACAAATTAGCACAATATTTTCATTTTCTAAAGATTCTAAAAAATGTCTAGAATTTGTTATCGGATTTTTGCAATTGACTAAAATTCCCAACAATTTCAGCATAAACACAACATTCAAGCACATTTCCAGAATTTCAAGGCGACTGGACACCCTGTTAGAAGCCTGGCAGATCTTCATGTACTGTCATATAGCATTTAGCACAGTGGCAATATAAAAAAAGATCACTTCTGGAGGAAAAGGGGGCGGCCATGTTGAAAGCGTCATGCTAAAGGCTCATATGCCACCAGGAGGTGCTGAAAGAGGGTAGTCTCAATCGCCTCAAACCGTTATATCATCGCTTTAGTCGCCAACGTGGTTCACCCTCTGAGCTGCATTGATATATTCCCAACCACCATGAGAACTACTCACAAAAACAACACAAAAAACATTGCGTTTCTTTATAAGGCGACGCTCAATTAGCCTAAATCTGCCCGCGTAATCAATTTTCCCTTTCTTAGTGCATTTCAGAGAGCGACAGAAATATTCTCACGACAATAAGTGAGCCGAATCCTTCAATTATGGATGTTTGTAAAAGCAAGCATTTCTCGCCTTTTCCCAGCCCCCCAAAACGTTGTAAAGAGGTTTCCTCAGTGCTAAACGGGGTTTGCACCTAATATATTCGGCTACAGGATTTATGTAGCTATGTAAGAAACAAATGCCACGAAAAAAACTAGGTGAAAAGCGTTGCACCTTTTTCAATCTCGGTTTTGCGAAAGAAATTTCGTCGCTTTAAGTCATTATACGCCAGGGAACAATTTGTCGAGTTGCAACGAAGAAAGATGTCGCTCTCAAGCGCTCTATCTCGAGAGTGGCACAGCCTCTCTTGTTGCCGAGGTGCCATTGGAAAAGCAATCACCAAGACTCAATTTCAGTTTCATGTTTTCAGAACCCACCTATCATATTTTTTTTTATTCGGCGGCGCTCCTTAAATTACTCGACCAGATCCACGTTTTTCGACAATATAGGAAGCACGAGGGCAAATGAGGGACACAGAAGATGGCAAGATTTCTTTCCCAAAAGCCCATTGTTTTAAATCTCCCCATCTAAATGCACGTTCAACGGTTTCGGACAGCCCTGATGGAGAGATAGGTCATGATGGTATGGCGCTAAAGTGGCTAAACTGTGCGAGAAAACATTTTACCCACAACCAATGCATCGTGTATGTCACGTGACGTATGCAGGTCAAGACTGAGCTCTCAGTGTCTGAAGAGGGAAGGCAATTCAAGGAATACAAGGAAATTCCAACTTTGAACTTCCAATAATTTCGTACAGAATTCAGCTAATGAGACTAGTGAGACGACGTGAGATGAACAATGAGATCAAATACGAGAACCTCCCACATGTATTTCTATCAATAAAATTTCACTTTATGAGACTGAGTAATTATGATGATACTCTAAAGCAACCAGTACTGCAAACTATCAATGCTATCATAGCTATGAGATCACCTGAGAGAGAACCTAACACATGTATCAATAGAATTTCACTTTATAGGACTGTATGGAATGAGTCAATTAATAATAAGATTTTATGAGACCTTACAGGAATAAGTACATGTATACTATCAATGCTATCATACATGAGATTTCTATCCTAATAAGTTGAACAGTTCCACAAGGTTCCTGGAATGAATGTCTTGCAAAATTTAGTCACACTTTCTGTCAGTGACTTATGAATCAGTAGAGTCAGACCCACTTAAATATGGTCACTATGGTTGTAATTTCAGAATTGCAACATTATATGATTAACCCGATCCTATATGGTCCAATATATCATTACGACCAGCTATGTTAGTTGTGACCAATTTATGAAATTGTCATCCATGGCAGGTTATACAGCACATGTATAAGATACATTCCCTGGAGTCCGTACACAATTTCAGATAATATTGCCATAATTGTGCTGATATCCGAAATTCTCCTCCAAAGCGCATCATATACAAGTTTGTCAAATGTCCTCGAGTTGAAAAAAAGCTTGAATTACGCAGTTACAAATAAGAGGAGATGAAATATTTGCCATTTGGGATGACTTATTCATCACTGCATAAAGAGACGACTTCTTGGAGCAAATGTCAAGAAATCGTCCCACTGGATATAAAGGCGTTGAAACCATATATACTAACCCACGAATACCTGCTACTATATAAATATGGAGGAGGAATTGAAACTTTTTCCTTCACTTCCAGTTGAAATGTTTCGCAAATGTTCATGCATTTTATTTTCAAACTTGTGATTTCTGTACGTTTCAATACATTTTCAGCGAACTTTTCAAGCGCCAAATAGCACCGAAGCATTGTATACGGTCTCTATTATCAACTTTCACAAATTGAATGCAGAAGATCGAAATGCACAGGAGAAAAAAAAAACATTTGCATGCTCTTTCGAGCTCTGATGGGGAAAAAAATCGAAGCATCGGTCCGGAAACAAGAGAGTTCAGAAACCGTTATCCCATTGAAAAGTTAAAGGCAAAACGGATCAGTTTTAAGAGCATAACAAAAATGCTCATTAGGAAGTGCGGTTAAACTGGTATCCATTTTAGCAAATTTTGTTATTTTTTCTGTTTCTTTTTCTTCCCCTCCACAACGACTCATTCGCCTGTATAAAATATATAAAAAAACAAACCTACAAAAGCGTCGTGGATCAAATATGGAAAAGTCGAAAAATCGGAAAACCCATTGCTCGAAAAATAGCAACATAAAAACATGGGAAGAATGCATGAGAAAAGAGGATCATTTTGCTTGACTTCAACTAGGAGCCACAGAAAACAAGTGAATCGACTTTCGTAAATTTGTATAAAAGAGATGGATGCATGCAGATGCGCATTGGGGAAAAATCTAGCATCGCTTAGTGGTGAAAAAATCCATGTTCAAAATCAGACTATCCTTATATACATGGCGAAATGAAAAAGAAAATGAGGAGAAATTTTTGCATAAAAAAAAAGAATCAGGGACGCCAAAAAGTCAAGCAATTTTTTGTGAGCCTATAGCGAAATCAGTTTGACGAGTAACAAACAAGCCGAGATGATAGATAAAAAAAAAACCAAGAAGAAGAAAAAAAAAATTGCACTCGAAAATTTAAATGCGCATAATGCAATTTAAAAGAATCTTAGGGTCGATAAAATTTTGCATCCAAATCTTGATATTGGTTTATCCCATGTTTACACACCCCCATTTCCACCCCAGAAATGAACGTCTGTCAGAGGTTCAAGACGGAAAAACCATTAGGAGTCGAAGAATAGTAGAGCTTAAGAAGATGCAACCTGCTGAATTTTATGAATAAATACCAAAGTTCTGGGGTAAATACAAAGAAAGAAAGTATGACAAAATACAAATGTTGCATAGATGAAATGCGGTTCAGAATAGATCTTGAGCATATGTCTTTTACAGAGTGGTGCCTATAAAAGCCAAAAAAGCATTTAAGTGCGTTTTCAGAAACTGCTGCAACAATTTAAAGGGTTTTTAGGGAAATTTAAAAGTTTAAAACCACTGAGATGTTATAAAACCATACACCATTTGACATGTAAATGCATATTTCCAAGTTACAATTTTGATCGTTGTCAGTTTAATGTATGATTAAAGGTGGGCATGCACAATGAAACACGAAACACAAAACACATTTCAAACATGCTTGATGCAAAGTGTGCTTAACCAAAATTTCCGACAAACAGGCTTGCAAAAACACAAGTGTATGCAACAACAATCAATTCCGTGAAACAAGGCGGAGCTTAATATTGGCTGGTCATAGCGCTCCTACCAAAGCGCTCGCCAAAAGTTTCATGAAACTACTGGACTCAAACATGGCAAGGAAACTCTTGTTACAAACAAGTTTTTGTTTCGTGTCTCCTAACGTTTCCTCTGGCGCAAACCTGCCTTTTTACATCTTTTAAAATAAAAGTTGCCATCTCAGAAAATTTTCAAAAAGACTGATCTGCGTTGGATGAAAACTCAATAATGGGCACTCATTTCAAATTTCTACATAGACTTTATAAAAGGTATAACTACAGAAAACTATGAGAAGCAGGTCACAGAGTTCTCAAATTGCATTTCTATTTCAAATTTGGCTAAGGCTAGCAATTTTCCATTTCTATCGTCCAACATTTGAAAAAGCATTAGCAGAAAACTGCTTTAACAACGAAGTCATTTCAGAGTTCATACACTGCAAATTGAAACTTCTTGGATCCCAGCTAGTGAGTAATTTAGTGCTACATGCGAGCGATTTTTTCCACATTTAACAAGTTAAACTGTCATTCGGAAGAACTGAACGCCATCGAAAATCTTTCTTTTTTTAGAAAAAAAAGAGAAAAATAAAAAAAGATGGAAAAAGTGACGTGCAAGCAGTAAAAATATACTGAGGGAATAAAGTTGCTCCTTTACTGAACTACGTATTCCGATTTTAGGCTGTTTTTACCACTTCCCTGGAGACCATGGTACTACAGACGAAAATCTCTTTAAAATCTCATCCGAAAGTCAATGAAATACAGCAAGAAAAAAAATCTTTAAGCCTTGGTGAACAAATTCGTATAGTTAGGATATTTATAAAAAGAATGATTGAATGGATTACTAAATGTAAAAAAAAAAAAAATGCATTCGAAGTACTGCTTTATATCTGATTGCAAATTTCTGGAAAAAGCTCTTAATAAATTGAGACTGTAGTTATAAACTCCCTTAGGAGTTACGAGCTTAGACGACAAGTTACGTGATAAATATTCATGATAAATGATAAATAATTCATGCGATAAACAGTCGTGCAGAATAGGTCTTATTCAAGATATTTTTAAACTTCCATATACGCAATACCGTAATTGCAAGTTGTAGAACAAATGAAATTCATGATATTGACAATAACCTGTTGGTAACCACCTCATATTTAATGCAGTTGCAACTGACAGCAACCTATACAACTTGGAATTAATTTCAAATCCATTGCAGAACCATACAGTAGATTATAACTTTAGAATACAACTATTTTGGGAAATGTATTTGCATTAAGCACTTCCAATTGTATTCAACAAAAACTCATTTATGAGAAAATCTTCAAACTGAAAGCATGCTGTATAATATACCACGAAAACTACTTGAGGTACTTGAAAAACTACTATACGAGTAACCAGTGGTGTATTAAAGGAAAGATTAAGAAAACTTTTTTTTCATCTCATCGGATTAACCAGACTTAAAACCACTTGAAAAGACCAAAAGAAAATACAACCAATGCTCCTTCACTGGAAACATGGATAATACATAAAGAAACTTTTAATACTTAATCAATGACAGAGTAATGCTACAAGCACTTATTATGGTACAGTTGAAATTTCTCGCCTGGTGCATAGGCACGAATTTGTGTGTAACATAATGGCATCTTTTCTGTCCCAAATAGAGGTTCGAGTTTTGTCCAACATGAAAATTAACTTTCATTTACCATTTTGTTGTCAGTGAAATCTCTGGCTATAGAACTCGTGAAAAAAATCATTTTCCCCCATTGCATTGGTCCGGATTCCATCACATTTTTACATTAATACAAATAGAAGGCTCAGAAAAAAAGGTTGGTCTGTTAGTTTCTATTTGGCCTTTAATAGATGAGACGCATACACTGTCTGGATATTAGATAAAGAATGGAGTTCAAAGAGAAATAAGCCCTAATATTGGTGTTGGAGTACACAAAAAATACATACGTACATGTATACATAAAAAAACAAGACCTGACCAGTAAATGAAAGTGCAAGAAAAAAAACTCGCCCATATTTCGACGGAGTCGATAATTGCATTTGGCCTTCAAACCGTAGGTTGCCAATTACGTTTTTCGGCGGCGTCTTCTCAGCAACACGCATCTAAACTCGACTGACCCGTTGCCAAAAACGTTCATGGAAATGAGCAAAAAAAGGTCATGGAAAGGAACAAAAAGGTCTCACACTGAATACACAAAAGTGATGGTTGGAAAAAAAAAAAAAATGAAATAAGAGAGAAAAAGGTAATGGAATGAAAAATAATTATCACCAACGGAGTGAAGGGAAAAAAGCAAATTGCAGACGAATCGAAACCGCGGTGTGTAATTCAAAATCCGTTTAACGACCTCTGTGAGCAAAAATTGAATGGCTAAAAAAGAGGGTGGAAAGACCATATTGTGTGGATAAATGCACGTGTTTAGATTGTTTTCTTGAAAAAAGGCGTTCTCCACATTCTAGAGCACTACAAACTTGGAAATAAAAGTGGGATTTCCCTATATAACAGTGTTTTTCAACAGGTGTGCCGTAAAGGGTCTGGACGTGTGCCGCGGAAGTTTAAGGGATGTTTCAAATCTACCTTCTGTAGAATAATTGTTAACAAACATTAAAAATGTTCAACTGAGAACAGATTATTTTATTAAAAACGTGATTGTTCTTATGGAACAAAATCTAGAAAACATTTGGCGTGCCACTACAATTTTAGCTCACTGTTCAGTGTGCCGCGAGGATTTTAAGCACAACTTTGTGTGCCGTGAGTTGACAAAGGTTGAAAAACACTGCCCTAAAAGAATAAACTTCGAATTGAACACAGATGGCACCAGCTCTGCAGTGTCATCTGCAGGAAGCGCCTATATTGTTTTGGCATCAAAAATGAAATAAAGGAAATCAAATGTAATAAATGGAAGTCTTACAATTGAATATTGATGTGGTCAATGAATGCCAGAAATATCAACTGGTCAACATTTGCCATAACAACCAAATGTGATCAAGGTATGGCATGTACAAGTGCCTTGACTAATTTGCAAATGCCAGGAAATCAAAGGTAGCCATGGCAAATTTGAAAAATCAAAACATGAAAAGTAAAGCAGTTCAGGAAAATTTAGGAGTCAGACATGTGGGCCAAATTCAACAGTTCGTTTGAGTACCCCTAACATAAACTAAGGTGAAAACTATAAATTTCCTCATGTGGGGTACCTTTAAAGAGACATGTCAGCATCCAATTGTGCTATTTTCAGGGATACCTTTACAATTTTATCCCTCAACCCTTGGTTAAGAGGCGACACTAAGTAGTCCATACGTATGCAATGTCCAAATTCCACGGGGCAGAGTAAATATCTGGAGCTTATTCCTAAGCACAGCACGCAGACGACCTCCTCATTGCCGCACTGCAATTTTTGTAAGTTGCGTTGGGGGATTGTAAATATAAAAAACTTTTCTCCTTTTTTTTCTTTTTTTGGATCAAAAAACACATGGAGATATGGTTATTTATTATATCTATCTTGGGATATAAGCTCGCATTACCTCGACTTGAAAACAAACACAAATGTTCTCGTCTTTACTTACGTGTTATAGATAAGATGGTGGCGTGGAATAAGGAGTTTATTTTCACGCAACTGTTCTGTATATATCACTAAAGGTCTGCACATTAGGCACTTTCGGGGTTAAAGAAACAGAAAACTCTATATAGCGCATTACGCTATCTGCAAATTTCGAGCTTTCATGCATATACTCAACTTACTAGAAGTTGTATGAATTTTTTTGGGAGAAAATGAACACTAGAACTCATTTTCACAGTAATCTTATGCTTCTATACATGTACCGAAGTAATCAATGCAACACATCACCATGTAATGTAGCACGGTTCAGCAGAATGTTTAGTTCAAAAAAATACGAGCTTTAACTAACTGGTTAAGTTTGGAAACTATTATAATCACATACGTGATGACACAGTCACACAATTAATGATCGTATATAATCTGAATGTTTGAATAAGTTTATAATCAACTGAAGGCCAACTAAGTCAAACAGAAAGATATGTACATTCCTGTTCAAGATGGCTGCCAGCCAGCTACAGTTTCTATTTTGTAGTAGCCAACTTGATTTAGGAATATGCAAAATAACATGTTATATTTGTTCCAGTAACAAAATAACATATGTTATGCTTGCACAAGCAACAAAATAACATGTTATATTTGTTCGAGTAACAAAATAACATGCTATGCTTGTACCAGTAACAAAATAACATGATATGCTTGCACCAGTAACAAAATAACATGTTATACGTGTTCTAACATGTTCGAGTTCAGTTTGTTCCAGTAATAAAATAGCATGTGTTTGCTCCAGTAACAAAATAGCATGTGTTTGCTCAAGTAACGAAATAACATGTTCTACATGTTATAGTAGCAAAATAACATGTTCTACTTGTTCTAGTACCAAAACATGTTATACTTGTTCTAGTAGCAAACTAACATGTTATACTTGTTCTAGTTATGTTTGTTCCAGTAACAAAATAACATGTTGTGTTTATTCCAGTAACAAAATACAAGGTCTGTATTTATCAGTTAAAGTTATTTATCAATTAAATTAACTAAATCAAGTTTATCCACAAAATATTGAACATCCATCATCAAAGACACCAACATTCTTGCTGGCACCGTTTTTTCCTAACTTTGATAACAGAAATTGGGAAATTGGAAGTGAAATACATTAAAAAAAAACCAATACTGGCTTGGGGGTTGACGAAATTAAACTTCTTTCTTGCACTTTTGGTCCTTCATTTTAATATATATATATATATATATAAAAATCGTGAAAAACTCTGGATTTTTACCCTAATGCTGGTTAATATCACCCCATCCATTAGTCTAATTACACGTTGTACCATGTGGGAAATCCCTTTATTTAGGGTTAATTCAATGGCCAATTCTATTCGGTTGATATGTTTGCAACCAAAAGGGAGAATCTATTCAAGCAGGATCATTCACGCTGACTGGACATCAGATGGTTGTCATTCGGCGTGCATTGCGTCCCTTAAAAAGCGATGGACAATGGTCATCAGTCCATCTCTGGGTTCACATGATAAATGGTGAAGAGTTTGAGCTAAGTGTTACTTGACCATTGATCGAGATAGAAACAATTCCAGCCTATGGATTATACATGTAACGCTGGTTCAGACAGGGAATAAAAACGGGCAAAGAGCGAACCAAAGTTAAGTTACAAAAGGTAGTCATGACTAAAGTGTTCACAATTGCCATCCATCATTTACCAGAAACCGCTCTTCTGGCAATGTCCAGCGATGGCCAGCAGTGATAAAGCAAAAGCTGTAGCGGTGATTTATAGGCTACCTAGGGGAGCTTTTTAGCTGAAGAGGTAAGCTGTGGAGTAAAAACAAGGGAATGGCCCCAAAAAAATACAAAAAAACAGGTTGATGGATCTCGATTTAACATTGGTAGACGAGGGAGGGGTCAGTTTCCAGCGAGGATTTTTTTTTTTTTCTGCAAATCAATGGCCCGACTCAGTGTGGTGCAAAACTACTTAACATGAAGTATGGTGAGCCTGGCATACTTTATTACTGCGTTACGTTAAAAACGATGCTTTATATTTCCTAAATGATTTCAATTTGTTCTAATATAGCATGGCAGAGACCGTATCTTCCAGGTAAGACAGATGCCAGAACGAGGAAGACTAATAACCGTTGGTCAGCACGTAATAACTTCAGACAACCAGTGTAAGAAAAGCAAAATGCAGAATTGAGGGAAACACATTCACTTTTTTTGTGGAAAAAAACAACAATACTGACCATATGTAATAGCATAAGAAGAGAAAAAAATAACTTCTGGACATCGCAGCATGGAGCGCGTGCCATAAAAGCAACTAACTTGTTTCATCTAGTTATATAATGATGTCCATGGTGTAAAAACACGTGGTGTGTATATACGAATATGACTTACTATAATTACTCTCTTATCCTGCTCTCCGGCTTAACCGGCAATCTCAATAATTCATTTTTGTATTTAAACTCCGTATTAACCGGCTTCCTTCCTTAACTGACCAACCTCCAGTCCCAACAAGGACGAATAATATGGGTTCTACTGTGTTCTTCTAATCTCTTGCTAGACCAAAAATTGGACATATTGGACAAATAAGCATATGTAGCATATGTGAACCATAAATGGAAACTTGAAATTCTGAGAATGTAAATATGGTCATTTAGTGGTTAAGTATGGTGCATAAATTCTGAATATAAGGCTATACAGATGTTAAATTTAGTCCACACATGGCTATAAATGGCACATACAGCAATATACTAGTTTCCTACCAGGGTTAAATCAATATAAACACCACGTCTGTACCCCTTTAGAATGGCAATATTTCAAATTAGCAGAAGATTTAAAGAACACATGGACAACTGAACAAAGATTTTAGTATCTGCATTCATTGCTAAATATACTTGGGACAGATTTACTAAATCGCCTCTATGTGAAAATTATCGAAAATAAGATTAGGAAAAACATTTAATGATGCAGATATAACAATAACTAATGCAGACGGGAATGCATGCTTCAGTGTTCATATCAGCAAAAGCGACACTATAAAGTACTCAACTACTCATTAAAATAATGGTGATGATATACGCTCATAATGGATTTATGCATGGTGTATAATGTAGCACGAAGCAAACAATATTTTACATCACGGTACAAAAACGGCATTCTCAAAAAATCCATTCCTCAAATATCAACTCTATATAGTACACACATGCATGTACATAGCATGTCTTCAGGAGGCGCCATGACAGCAAGATACGTGAATTCCCAATTCAATAATTGCTCTCAAATTCCTTGTTCTCAATCCGAAAAACTTTGTGCAATCATCCAGGGACTTGTCTGGCAATAAATTGCAATGATTGGCAGGTAAATAAATAGCTCGCAGAGCAACAGGTACTGATCAATAAAACATGGATCATCAACAACCTGGAAGTGTTCCCAAATAACCATTACACATTCTCATCATTGTACACATGAACAAGAAGCCCTCGATTACTCATTTCAGTTTATGCATTTATAATAACTTCCCCTGACTATTTTGCTTAATATTGAAAGAGTTTGAAAAGTGGGAACTTTGTTTTGAAAGCATAAACAGCGTTATGTGCCTCGATAAACGAGAATGCCAGATGCTGACAGATTTCTGACATGCATTCTAAAAAAAAGGCACTGGAATTGATGATTAGATTGGAAACAAAAAACCTCTCAAAAATTAGCATGTATATAGGGTGGAAAATTCTATTTTCGAATTTCATTTTTGCTATCAGTGCCACCTTTCAGCGCCTGTAGCAACCATCTTGAAATAATCAGCCAATTTAAGGGTCCCTGAATAAATGTGATATGGTTAGTAATCATGGTGGAGGAGGTAGTTATCACGCAACTTCCTGCTGAAATCGTCTTTTGACCTGCAGCCTGAATATTCGGACCAGCCTACAGCCATCAGAATGTGTGTATTAGCCTAAGTTGCCTTGTCCGATAAGAATGAAGGGGATTTTGAAATTACTACAGCATTTAAGAGAATTTAATGATAGCGTTGAAAATATAACAAAATACGCAGACACGGATGGTAAAAGGAAGGGTCAGGTCACGCTCCTGTCTAAAACAAAGTGGACAAACGAGATTAACAAAATAATATCCAGGACGATGGCTGTACGTGATAAGTATATACACAACTTACGAGCGCCATACAAGGAGGGGAATAATCTGTTTTTTAAAAAGACAAACTATTCCATCAAACCATATGTAATTTGTGAGTTGGCAAGTGAAAAGGTGTGGCATTGGTATGATGAGGACCAAAACCCTCGTGGAATTGATGATTTAGCTCCACAACCACACCAAAAACAGAAAAAAAATACCGAGGATAATCTTGATGCATAAATTTAGCCTTATAAGTTAAGTCAAAGAGTATTGTTGATCGTTTTAATAGCACAGGATCACACCCCTAATTATGCACCGAGAATCATAAAAAATCAGTCATTTTTTTGGAAACACACAACATCAGTCAACTTGATGGCTGGCAGCGCCATCTTTATATTTGCGTCAGACTGTATAACCCACCCTTGTAGAGGATGAGCAGTGCTGCCATCTAAAGCAAATTCTACAATCATTAAATGATTAATAATCAATCATTTTTTGGATACACAGTATCAGTCAACTTGATGACTATAGCAGCACCACCTAGGTGGCTAGTTGTAAAGGATGGCCAGGGCTGCCAGCTTACCATCTAATGCAAATTCCACAATACACCTACAGCTGTTTAGGTGTACAACAAGTAACTGATTTCATTAAATTTAGTTTTTAACCATTTTTTCACACATTGGAGCATTAAATGTAAAAACAAAAAGTAACAACCACTAGTACTTAGGGACCATTCAAAAATTATGTCACACCTAGGGGGTGGGTGGGTTGTTTGGTTTTTGTCACAATTGTGACCAAGGGGTGGGGGGTGGTTCGGTAATGTGACATCACACAATCAAAACTTATTTCAAACGGTAAAAAATATGCGGTGAATTTATTTTTTTATTTTTGTAACATTTGAAATTATGAATAGCAGTCGGGAAAAAAGATTTGGGTCCTGTAATGACTTAACACTTTCTTCCCGATAAAATTATAAAAGAATATAGAATTATTAAAAAATAATTGGGGGGGGGAGGGGGGGTAATCGACGGGGTTGTGACATAATTATGGATGGGGTGTAGTAAAATTTGTGACAAATGTGACAAAGGGGTGGGGGGTGTTAAAAAAGAGGCAAAAAAGTGTGACATAATTTATGGATCACCCCTTATGTACAACTATCATTCAGGAAACTTTAAATTCCATCATATGTCGACATCAACACACGTTACATCTACACCAAAATATTTCCCTCGTATTATATTACAGAAATGAAAATTTTCCAGACAGAAATTAATTAAATTCTATTAATAGCAAGCCGTAAAGTCCAGCATCGTACTCGTTCGTCTATCGATCGACCAATCAGTGTCCATCATGTAATCAACTTAATCATCAAAAATAAAATGGGCTGAAAATGTACGGCTATGACGCTCACGCTGGATTCACTTTAATTCCCAATGGTCTAATACGATTCCGATCTCGAAAAAGAATTGCAAAAGCCTTGATATAAAGCCGATATACCTTTTTTTTTCCTGGTACAAATGATAGGTGTTATGTCTGTAAAGGCAACACAACAACTACAAAAAACTATTTTCTTCAAGGCGAACTTAAGTTCTTTAACCCCATCTCGAACACAAACCATGATGGAAGAAATGAAACCACGGCTAAAATACGCTCGTTTATTTAAAGCGTTTCCCATAAAACTTTCTCGTGGGGTAAACACAACAACTTTTTTGACAAAACGACTGTAAAAAAAGTACAAAACGCCTATTTTTAAAACAAATTTACAAGAAAATAAAGAAATGCATGTTTGGGAAAACCCATGCCTTGGATTACCTAATGAAAGTGCAGTCTTAAACAGTGGACAAATATTCAAAACATGCATGGTTTGCTGTAATGGTCATTGTTGAAATACAGTGGAACCTCGGTTTACGAACGTCTCTGTTTACGTACACCATTTGTTGTTTCGCTTCCAAGCTATGCTTCAGTTCATGAACACGTTTATCTGGACCACCTATGAAAACTCTCTTGTTTTACTAGTTCCAGCAGAACATTTTTTTACGGATAAGTTTAACTAAATACAAGAAACATCTAAAATGTGTTAGAATTTCTATCGATCCAAACATTAGTTTCTAAGGTTGTTCGAAAAGTTCGTGGTCTGAACAACGTGCAGTTTGTACCAATGCCAGGCCACGAACATTTCAAACTTCCCAAATAGTGCCGGACTTTGAGAAGTCGTGAACTTAAAAAAAATGGTGAACAGTCTGAACGCTATTGTGATGTTTGCAAAACATTCTAACTGCATATAGCTAAAAAGCATTTTCTTAAACTCAAATTGCTTTTACTGCCATTCCATTTGGAATACCCATAAATGGCTGAAAATGCTCATTTCTAGTCTGGAGACTCAGGTCCCTCAATGGACAAGTTGTCAAACTTTGCTGTATTTATTGCAGATGCAAACAGTCGAGTTAGCACCCGTTGCAAATACATGAAAAGAAAGCAAAAAAAAAAAAAAAAAAAAAAAAAAAAATGAAATTTGAATATTGATTTTCCAGCTAAATATCGTGGATAGGTGTGGTTGAGTTTTTGAGTAGGCGTAGGGTGGATAAGGAATGCTAAATTAAACATAAATGCTTCATTTCCCGACTTTCAGCAAACATAGAAAACATGGAAATGAGGACGGGGATCCTGTGCATGGAAATTCATAAACTTTCATAAAATATTAAATTGCAAATGCATATAAGGGGAAACGAGCAAAACGAAATTCAAGACGCTTTTAAAGGTGGGCTGTCTCTCTCTATTACATGCTCTGAACTTAAGTTATTGTCTGTACTTTCGAGTACGAGGCCATCAACAATTTTAGTGATCATTATTTTCTCGTTTTGAATTACATAGAACATACCGTGTAATTCGACCTGATGAGACGATTGTTGGAAATCAAATTGTTTGCCTTGGCCTGTTCATCGACAAACAACATCAACATTCCCATTTGTAGTCAAATTCATTCCATGTTTCACGCATCGAGTAATCGATTTTACCCAATTTACCCATTAAATTCATGTCAGAAGGACAGGTAAGGCAGACTGGCAAAAGCTAGTAAATCAATCTAGCAAATCACAGGGCTGTCACGATGCTATCAATAGTGGAGCAAATGATCCATTTTATATATTGTTCCCATTTAGAAGGCATTAAAGCTGGCGTATATGTTATCTTTGAACCAATAAACATGTTTTATTGCAATACTACACAAGAACATGTCGATGACGAATTTAAATATCAACAAGAAATGTATAAATTAAAACGACATGGTTTGTTGATATTTTTCCATGTAGTATGGCAATTAAATTCCCATAACTGCAAAAGTTACAGGACAAGATATAGGCATTTTCAACCATCCTTGGTAACCAAATAAAATTACAACAGGATTAGGGTAGAACCTAAAGCCCATAAACCTATCTTTAACATAAATGTTTTTATTTCAGGAATGCTTGTATATAAAGTTTTTCAAACGCAATTGGCCTTCACCTGAATCTTGAATATTAATTACAATTTCACCATCTGACAATTTCATACCGATTTTAGGATACAGAGTTGTATAGTGTAGGGTAGTATAGGGTGGCGTGGGGACAGGTTAGGGTAGGGCAGTTCAGAAATATTGTAATTTGCAAACAGTGATATTGGGGAGTACAGGTGAAGTCTTCAACCCTTTGTAATGACAGAATAGGAAGATAGGATAGGGTAGAGTAGGGTAATAAAGTAGTTAGGGTAGTATAGTATAGGGTGGGGTAGGATAAAAATGGGTAAGGTAGGGTAGGTCAGGACAGTTCAGAAACATTCCTTTGCTGGTGAAATATTGGGGGTGGGGTGTCCGGAAAAGAGTACAGGTGAAGTCTTTTCAACCCTTAGTAAGCATTGGAGCGAAACCAAAAAATGGGAAATTCTATCGTTTTTTTAATCAGGTAAAAAAAGGGCAGATGACTTCGATGAACAAACAGGCGGTGCCTTTCGAAATAGCCTGGAGAAATTCAAAGAAGAAAGAAGAAAAAATACTGAAAAATTGCCCATTTTTGAACGAAATCTGTAAGGTGGCCATCATGACTCACACGATTTGAAGTTTTTTTATTTGCAACTTTAAAAAAAATATATTTTTAAGTTCAAGCATGCTTACACGTGCATCGAAGAATGCCTCCATAGTTAATAGTACCTGATCACGGGGCGAATAATAGACAAGAGTTCCCTGTCATTAACAACATAACGAGCCATGGCTATTTTTTAAGAAGACGATAGGAAGAAAAGAAGAAAAAAAATTGCTTTGGAAGTTGGAGAAGTCGTTGTTTGAAGATGTGGAGCAAGAAGAGGTTTCTTGCACGACACCAAATTCAGATAAAAACTTGTGCCTAATGGAAAACCAGAACCCGTCTCGCCCACCCTGGTGTGCCTTCAGCGTATACTTTTGCCAAGTGGAACTGCTCAACCTTATCCACCCCTTTCCCTCTCACCATTGGAAATGCCTCCTGGATAGCAATTTAGGATGGCCCGTTAATGATAGCCCTAACGACGATGTCAACAGCTGAGTCAAATTATAACCTACCTAGCCTATAGTGAGTCCACGGAGCAGTGTTTATGTTTACACTCTGAGAATCGTCAAAATGAAGAACAATGTGACACACACATAGATGAAACCTTGGTGGATCTCCTCTGGGAACTAACCAACTGATTGAAAACATAACTAAGGGCACAACAAACGCAATTCCTGTCTCTAATTGAGCGCATCTGACAGGCAAACAATGCTGATAGACTGTTGTAGGCCCAAGAATGAGCAAGAAATTGCTGTAGGAATGTTTAATTTTAATTAACAGATGAAAGGTATTGTGTTGCAGGCATTTATTTTTTGTGCCAGAGCAACAAACGCTACCCTTTTCCACCCGTCATAAGTAAATAAAGCTACATACATTCATTCAACACACATGTGACTTAAAACTGCTCATTCACGATCAATTCTGAATTGATGCTGGGCGTGTCGGGCTATATCAACATTTATGGAGTCATTCCCTCCTAGAATGACACACATAGCGCCAATAGTGATAAAAGCCATCTGTTTTGATATCTGGAGTGATGCCACGCCAGGAATGACCGTGTGTAGGGTCTTGATTCCACTGTCAGCCATGGCACAATAACCTAAATTAGTTCAGTGGAGTACAGTGTATTCATACTCATAAGTACACGAATACCAATATTGGTTTAACGTTTTTTTATTCATACTCAATTATATTGGTGCTCAGGATTTTATATTACGTTAACACTCAATTGACATTTGTAGTCAATTGTACTTTTGTACTCGGTACTCTTTTACTCGTCACTCAAGTTTATTCAATAAACTCAATTACTGGAGTGACGCCACGATAGGACTGACCGTGTGTAGGGGTCTCGATTCCACTGTCCGCCATGGCACAATAACCTAAAGTAGTTCAAACCAGATTTGGACAAATTGTACTCATAAATGAGTACAATGGATTCATCCTCATAAGTATTACTGTCCAATACTGGCTTAAAAGTATTGTTACTCGTACTCGATTACACTGGTGCTCAGAATTTTATATTACGTTAACACTCAATTGACATTTGTATGCAATTATACTTTTTTACTCGTTACTCAAGTTTATTCAATGTACTTCTCAATACTGCCTTAGACTATCTGATAAACTTCATCGGTTCAAGACTGAGGATTGAAGATTTCGGCATGATGTATGTGGAGTCCATTTCTGGCACTCCAGGAATGATAAGCTAGTTTACGTGACATTTTTTAGCGTGAAAGTTCAAACAGTTTACCTAAATGACGCTGCTGTTTGTAGACTAATGAATGCATGAAATTGCTGGTGCAGAAAGTTTAGAAACTGAATTGAAACACCACCACGTATTTTATACCTAACTAATGATAGTTAATTAGGTCTAACGAAACCGACGCAATTTTTTGGATGAAAAAGAAGTCACAATTGGTTTGGATTTGAAATCGTTGGCTTTCAAGACAGCTAGATGACAAAAGTATTCTGTGGCTGCAAGGTTCATCGAGCATTAAATTTTCGTTAAACATCCATGCGTGATAAATAATTGTACGTGGTTTAGTGACTCCCTAAAGCGTATATAAAAAAAGATGGTGTACAATTCAGCAGTAATCATTTCAAATCAAACTGAAACTTCCACTGGGACAATCGCGATGGAATTCTTGGGGGGGGGTAATGGATGGTATTTCCAACCAAAGTCAAACAATAAAACAAGTAATATAAACCTTCCCATCAGAGGGCCGGTCTTGGGAACCGCATTTTTTGGTGATACATAATTCAGTTATTTTCCTCCATGAACTATATTACGTATAAATGGACACATTGCAGAGTTTCAAGGTACAAAACGTGTTTCACCTTGGCTCTTCAACACGCAAAATTACAATGTTAGAATCTACGCCAATAACATGACTAACCAAATGCATCATTAGTATAGTTAAGCTCTGTTGAATCCTGGCAACTTGATAACCAAACAATGCGGAATCTATCCTTACGATTTGAAAATAATACATCCGTAATTAAGTTTAATTGGACCAGGAAATGTAACCTTACCTTGAAATTTTATTACTCGCCGATCAAATTTCCCTCACGAAAACAAGCAATGGTGACATGGAAGAAATGTAAATGTCTTACCTGTAAACAGAAAACAAACAAAAATCTGTCATAAAGTACAATAAATGCAGTGCTACAAACGTGAGCTAGCAATATAACATAATCGTGAGCATATAATTTACAATAATAAATGTGTTCCTCAAGTAAAAATCCACACGTGATGAAGATTCTGTTGCAGTAATATTTCTTCCTAAATAGTTCTAGCTAAGTAAGGATGTTGATGATGTCTGCATAAATCACCATAGCGAAAACGGATGTGGTTTTTGACACAAAGTACTATACCATGCCTAAATGAATGCAACAAAATCAATTGATAAATGTAGGCCATCATAAAGGGAGAAATATTCAAGCATGGGAAATGGCCAGGCGTCCATCCACTTAGATGTCATTTTAGTCATTAACCTTTTTTCCCCCAGTTGGAAATGGTTTCCGACATCAGTCAGATTAGTTCAAAAGTCATGGAAGGAAAGAGCAACGTAATCAACATCCGTGAATACGTCGACGTGGAATAATTATGTTCTGCTTGGTTAAACTGAACTAGTATTGCATCGAAATTAAATGGCAGATAACTGGTTGACAAGAGTTTCTCTAGCCTTTCAGAAGTCAAGTGTTTACAAAATACGCTACCAAATTGAACAATTTTCAAATATAGTACACTTTCAGCAATCCTGTATCGAAATATCATATTATGAGGCACTGGTATAGGGACTGGTAACGTTTTTAGGCGTTTACCATATCTTAATGAATACTGCTGGATTCTATGATCTGAAGATTATCACAGGAGAGCCAAACACATGAAATAGTCAACTCCATGCTATGGTTACAGGTTTCAACTAATTACACTTACTTTTTATTTACATTTAATGACAATCAGCACTTTTTCCCCAGAGGGTGCAACAGTCAAGCTCGCAAGAGTTATAATTGAAATGGCCGTTGAAACAGCCATGTTTATTGACAGATTGTGCTTTGCCTTGATGATCTCTAAGAGTTGATGTCAGATTGCTCCAACAAGAGGGACTTAATTAAGCTGTCAGTTAACTAACTAGCCTTGCCTTTTCATATTGGAGAGCAGAGACCCAAGATAAACGAGAAGAAAAAAATTAATCTAGGTTGGACAAGTAGGAGGGAAAGAAAAGAAGAAAGCCAAACAACATGTGTAAGTTTATAAGGATAAACACAATTGGTATCCGACATGTACATAACATCGCCATTTGCCCAAAAAGCCAACTTAGCAAATGGAAAACTAAAGGAGTGATAATAACGAGACCGAAAAAAACTACAAGGATATAAGGAAAGAAAAGGAATCTATACCAGCTGTTGAAGGAAAGTGCAAGAAAGTGAGGAAAAATGGGCATGCTCCTGGTCGTAATTAGATTTTCTTAATCACTATAAGCCAAAGGAAATCTCCAGAGATCTCTACGAGCAAATGTGGTGCTCGGAGCAAGGGCCATAATAAATTAATTCACTTGACGTAGAAATCTGCCTTACAGTCGTGTTTCTCACTACCTACATATATGTGAATTGTACTTGGATTAAAAATGCCAGAAAATAAACACAATTTAAAGAATTACTGTACTGCATTAGGCAAGTTTCACAATCCAACAGTATGTATGCTCCTCTGGTGTACTTACAGAAAACAAACTTCTACTGTAATTCACAACTATTCAGTAAGAATATCTTAAAATTTAATACAAAACAAAGATTTGAATATCTATAGTAGCCTATATAGTTGATGCATGTGAAGCAAATCTCATGCTTGTGAACCACGTGGTCTCAGATGCCACATTTGGATGTTCTAAAACTGCATGATGGCACAACGCCATGAACGTGTGTCATCACTTTGTAAACGTTTTAGTTCTCGTATTACAAATATTCGATTGCCAAGCTGAGTCCTGTACATCCAACCCCTCCATAGTAATTGTCATGTTGTCAAAACCATATGGTTCATGAGAGGTTTTCTGCAATTCGATATCATGTTTATTTAACTATAACTACCGTTCACAACAGCAGTTTTAAGTTCATAACGTCAACTACCATTGTCCGCTCGCCAGCTATTGAAAACTTTCAAAGTATTATTGATTTTCAAGGGCTATCGACATACTTAAAAGTGAAACAAAAACAAATATTAAATTCTTGGTGGGGAAAAAAAGTCCATGTATAACAAAGGGCTACCAAACGGCAAAGCTGGTATTCATCCAAACATCGTTTTTCCAGTCGATTTAATCTCATTTTGTAGACGTGAAAATTCCTATCGCTGTAGTGAACAGAGATGACAAGCATGCTGGAGATTTCAATTAAGCCATCATCAGGAAGAAAGAAGTAATTCGGTCGTGTTCATCACGATCAGCATAAACGACAGTCACCATGATTCGACCAAGACTTCAAATAAATATGGACTTTCAGTGCCAAATTATACGACAATCGGATGTGCACGGGTCAAGGTTTAATGTTATACACAGCATCCAGGCGTAATTTGAAGATTAAACCCGTTGGGTCACTGAACACCAAAGGTCATCTTGAATTCATGAAATGCTAATTAGCATAACAAAAGCAACGAGTCTACCAATTAAAATACCGCCGAATTTAGTTTACTTTTTCCATTTTATTTTGGATTAGAGTGGTTATAAACCCCAACATCAAAGAATTTCTGTGAATACTGCTTAGGGCCATTCAAAAAGGACGTCCTCAAGAGGGGAGTAGGGGTCTGTCGGCGTGTGGACATGGGGGAGGGAGTTGGGAAGTCATTATGGACGTCCACTTATGATGCTATTTTTCAGTTTTTGGTTGTTCTGCTTAATTTAGTTATAAAGATCAGTGCAGATACATATGTGTCCCCAGTCCCAAATAACATACTTGAACTTTTAAAACCTAGGGGGAAAAGTAGGAAATTATGCCCAAATTTGTGTTAAACACTAATTTTATGCTGGAATTTCCCTTCTAGGTCATGAAATTTCAATTAATCAGAAAAATCTGGAAAAATGTGGAATTGGCCGAGAGTAGGGTGCTTTGAAATTTATAGGATGGGCCTTTGTATGTTCCAACAAATTTTCTGGACACCTTACTTCCGGGCTAAAATGGACACCATGTCCATTCATGGGAGATCAATTTTTGAAGGAATTTTGGGGACGTCCTTTTTGAATGGCCTCATTACCTTAAAATTTCACCACCAACTGCCATTGCACTTGTAACATGTCATAATCCCTATAGCTGACAACATCCAAAATAGCATTAAAGTGCAATAAGTAACTGCTAACAGCATTGTTCCTCTATCATGCATACAATGAACAATGAAGACATGCCCATGTTTAGAATGAATTACAACACAATTTGTAATATCCATTGCAAATAATGCACCTGACATAAAACATAACAACAATGTGGCCCAAACACAATAGTGACAGTTTCAAGATAAGCATAACGCTTCTCAGAGGCAATTTAATATTAATTCAAAACAAGGCCAATACACAGTTAGGTAATTGTAGATCTTGTTGCAAACGCATAAGGGGTTAAAGATGCAATGCATAATTTGATGGCAACTATGTCAAGAGTACATTTGTTTACCATAATTATGGTTGCCACCGCATCTTAACATCGTTAACATCAAAGGCACTCTACAGAAATTAAATCCTTGAAACCAGAATACCAGAATAGGTGTTCAAAACTAAGAAGTGTACACAGATGAGTGCTCTAGACGGTTTAGAAGAGTTACAATGTAAGGAAATTTAAAAGAGGTTGCAATTATCGTTGTTTAGATTCCATTTAAAGTATCAGGTCGATTGTGTAAGTGTGCCACAGAAATTTCAAGACAAACGAATTGCAAATAATAAAAAAAAAGGAAAGGAGAAGAATGAACCTTAAGAGGAAACTTCAAAAGGAGACAAACAAAAAAAACATGAAAGACTCATTTAGAGGATGGATACAGGCTCACCTCCAATTGATATTATTATTGCATCAGTGCAAAAGAAGTAATTCCTAACTCACCTGCAGCACTCCCAAAGCGAGGAAGATAGAAAATTAATTAGAAATCTAAAGGAAAGACCCAGGAGAATTAACTTCAATCAAGTTAAATGAACACTCAATTACATTCATAGAAACAGAGAAAGAGTAGACTAGATAGTATACAGTTTATACCAAACCTATCAATGAAATCTATGTCCTTGCACGAGGCAAAGACGTACTGAAACAAATCAAGAAACTCAAACTAGATACAGTGGTTCCTCCGAAAAGCGGACAGTCACGGGACCACAAGTTTTGTCCGTTATTCGGAGTTGTCCCCTATTGG
>JAQGBW010000598.1:0-37759 GCA_034698625.1 Julus scanicus | reverse complement strand
ATCAGGTTAACAACCAGATTACAGTCCTTCCTTTCACTTCTCAAGTGAAAGGGCACGAACAATTGGGACACTCAATAGATAGTCACCTCAATACATTTATTAGAATACATTACAATTTTATTACAATTATATTACAGTACATTATATTTTTATTATAATACTTTAAAATTGTATTACAACCTTATTATAGTCGGGGATAGTAAGTAAGAATGGGACACAAGAGTAAAGGTACATTGCCAATAAATACTTAAACTTTGATGTGTAAAAAGATTTACTCTTATGTGCCAAGATGGCACTTGTCTTCCTTCATTGTTTTTTGTAAAATGGTTTTTTTTATTGAAGCACAAGAATAAAGGAAGGAAAAGTGTGATTTCACTACCAAAATATGAATTTTTGCTTTCAAATATTAAACTTTAATAAAACTATAGTTTATAGAGGCAATGATTTCATAATAAGTACATTAACATCAGTTAGGATGGTTATGATATTATTAGATGTTTACTAGTAATCTGTCAGGTCCTGTTTCTCTTATGGTGTGTTTAATTAAGACAAAGGCTTAGTTGTATAGGTTTCGGACATAACAGTGCAGGTGAAATGGGGCAGTTTCAGTCATCATTTCAGTAGTCTGAAGAAGAGTTCTTTGATAATGAACTCAATGATATAGATTTTAATAACATTCTGAAGCTTCCCACGCCATTTTTGTGTAAAGATACCTCAGCATTGCATTAATTATATAAATTTTGCATTGATGTTAGCACGTCCCTTTTCACAAGTTTATTAATTTTAATAAAAAAAATCTTCTGCAAAAGAATTTTAAAAAATAGTGCTCTTCCTGTGTTGGCTTCTATTGACTTTTATTGACTCTTATGGTTTAGCTGTATAATTTTTTCACAACTAAGTTTTCAACCAGATAAGTTTATTTTTAATAACGTAATAGCAATAAAACATCATTTCTTATCAACAAGAAAAGCACTCAAACAAAAACAGCTGTTCAATTTTTTTCAATTAACTAATTTCGACTATGCTGAGATAACACAATTAAAAAAATCGGTTTTAAAACGTTTTTATGAAAATGTGTGACGATTATTTTTTTTAATCGAATATATTTTGCAGAAGAATTTAGATTTCAACTATAAGGTAAAATGTTGCCGCTATTTAAAAGAGATTTAATTTGTCATGTAGCAATAACGCTAATGGAATATTAAACCGGTATGGAATTCCACGTATAAAAAAGCAAATGCAATTACATATAATGTGGTATATATACATGAATACAGTGTATATGACGATAACATTTTTAATAAGGCACTAAAGCATTAGGGACCCTTTATCGAAATACTTCAAACTAAAAGCATTCATAAGTACACCACAAACTGCATAGCTATAGAAAACAAAACATTTAAAAATGTTACCATAAGTGCATATTTACTGCAATATTACAGTATACCGTACTATATATTACACTCAAATTGTGCATATACTGTAATCTCCTAAGAATTTTTTTTTCTATCCGTGCTATATTCCGAAAAATCATTTACTTTACAGTGTGAGTGAAAAGTCTGTTCCCCCAAATTTTCTTAATGGGAGCAAAATTGAAAATTTGATGAAGGGAACATAAAAGAACCATGGGGGTGGGCAATTTAATCGTGCAAAACTATTTGACCTGATACCGTCCTCTTCTACAACTTTCAAAATCAAAACCATGTCTATTTTGCATCCACCAAGTATTTCATGTGAGAAAGACAATATAAACATGGGCAAAGGTCAAATAGTTTTGCACCATTAAATTGCTCACCTCATGGTTACTATATGTTACCCTTACCACAATTTTCAATTTTTCATCATTAAGAAAATTTGTGGAGGGGATGGAACAGACTTTTTACTCACGCTGTATATTGGAATTTACTTGTGCATATGCTGCATGTAATCTCCAGAAAAAGTATTTCTATACAATTTCATTAATTGCAACGCACATCAGGAAATCTCGAGTTAATACACGAGAAGGCAATATCGTAAGTGAACGAAATTTAAGAGAAACAATGAATTGCCATTAGCTGGTGAAATTATTGAACAAATCTTAAGACCATTTCAAAAACCCATGAAATGGTGGAACAACTCAAAAGCTGGATAATAATTGCGTGAAGTATGTTTAAAAGCAAGCATAAATGCACCTTGCGTTTAGGTCCAGGGCATTTCTCGCATGTAGTAATCACAGGCCTTTCCTGAACTTGGCATAATTTATTTGACATGTCGAGAAAATCATGGCGTGGGGCAGGGCGAATCCCCCCTCCCCCATGCAGTTCCTCTGGAAAATATTACCATTAATATTAAAACAGTGGTAAGTGAATAACATTCAGATTTAATTTATGATG
Organism: Julus scanicus; assembly: GCA_034698625.1. Lineage (NCBI taxonomy): Eukaryota > Metazoa > Arthropoda > Diplopoda > Julida > Julidae > Julus > Julus scanicus. The sequence continues at coordinate 35,387 of JAQGBW010000598.1, read as the reverse complement.
ATATATTACATCATTAGCGAAATGAAGGTTTACGAATGGAAACTGGAACAAACTGTTCGCAACCCACGGAAGCGGCAACTAAATGGGTTCGCTCACTCCCAGATATTGCCAAGTCGGAAATTATAAATGTAGATATACGGCGTTATTCATGGCCGAGCAAGATTCTTAATGTCAGTTGCGTTTTCGGAAAAAGAAAAATGCGTCATATTTGCGCTAATTAAATCTGCAATGGGGGAAAATGACGATTAATCTGTTTCCCTTTATACCTCGTAGAGAGGCCAACGTTTAGGTAACTCTCTGAACTGCAGGAGGCGCCCCCCATCTAATGAACTGTGCGGCCATCTTGAAAATGCAACGCCAAGATTATCATGCATACATCGCCAGGAGGTGCTGAATTTCTAGCTCAATACTAGCTGTGTTTTCTTAATTTTTTATCCACTACGCAATGGAAAAATGAACTAGACAATAGGCCATTTATTGACCTATCAACATCAAACATTGAACATTTACAAAAACTACATAGATTCAAAACATGTCTTAAAACTTGTGGCACGCATTTTCAAAACTTTGAAACCACTGCTGTCACCATTTTCATCACAACAAACACCAAACTCGGAAGTTAACTGTTCTTTTTTACAAAGAATCCTTTGCATTAGTTTCTCCTTTGGCGAATGTATACTGTATTATTGTATTTCAAATAAAACACTACAGGCCTAAGTATTAACAATGTGTGTAGCAGTGTTTGGCAAATTGTACTCATGAGTAGGAGTACTCATTACGATTACAGTAGAATCATACTCTGTAGTTAAGTAGAGTACATGCAATGAGTAGTCATATAAAAGGAGTAATCAAACTTATCAAAATAACTGTACTCATGTGCAGAAGTACCTCAGATAACTCAATTAATTATAAGTATTTGTATTCATACTTGATTACTAAATTGTACTCTATTTCAGATTACGTTAATACTCATAGTTTTGCGAGAATACTCAAGGACATTTGTAATCACCCATTGTGAGTACATTTTTGTAATCGAGTACGTTTTGAATACATTCAATTACTTTTGTACATTTTATATTCAAATTACGCTTTGTACATAGTAATATCATTTAATCGTTACTCAAATTTTTCAATGTACTCAATTACTGCCCAACACTGGTGTGTAGCAACCACCTATACTTATTTCCTGATGCTAATTTGGGTAGTTTTTGCATTATGTTTCACGTTCACAATACCTTGACTAAGCTACAAAACCTAAATGAACAAAGTTGATAAACAATATGATGTTGCAGTGGCATTTAGTCAATTTTTTTGGAACATTTTCATCTTAATTTCAATTTTAAGGAAAGCACACAGCAGGATGATTATTTGACGAAGCTGAACAACGGGATATGGCAAATGAATGTTTTTTTATTCCGTGATCATTCTCATTTAATCAGCAGGAGGGCACATACTGGTTGGTTTGATAGACTGAGTTGCCAGGACTTGACCTTCTTAAGCGGTAACAGGCTTAGCTGGCAGCACCTTGCCGATGCACTTGTGCCATAGGTCGATTATTAAAGTGACCTGCTTTGATCGAGGTACAAAGCAGACCAAACATTGATGGAAGTCGTCAAAACTCTCAGAAGCATCAAATGAACAAGTTTGCCTAGATGGGCTTTACATAAACATTGTGCCTTATTATCAAGTTAAATCAAATATTCCCCCTGAAGGTGGGCAAACAATACATGTATCTAGACACGCGGCATTGCATTTCCATGGCTGTAGCAACCTCCATGGAGGAAAACATTTATGATGATACGATTGATAACAGAAATTAGTAATACATACATATGTATAATAATAGATTTAGGCTGGTATACACGAATATTTTTATTGGCAAACCATGAATTGACCCCATGTATAAAATAACACATTCAATTGCTTTAGAGAGGCCTGTTTTCGATATGGAGTAAGTAAGTAAGGCTCTACAGGTCTCAGCCCGTATTGCCAATTTTTATTACGGGTATGATGTGTTTACTTGGCTGTGTTTGTTAGTAAACAAGGTGGCATCCCACTTCCTTGTTAGGTAGGAATACTTAAAGTTGGCCCTTACGGGAATGCCGACCAGGCATGCTCAAGACAGTGTGTACAACGGTGATCGTCGCATGTGTGGTTACCTCCGTTTTTAGTTCGGGGCCAGGGGTTGAGCATTCTGAATTTGGAAAAGTGAAACAATATGGAGTACGTAATATGTATTTTATAGCTAGGGGCCACGTGATTTTACCCATCAACGTCCTTTATGAATGAACCCTAGTATCCATAATAAACTTATGTATGGGAGACCGGGGCACAGTAGGTACACTTTTTAGAATTTTTTTTTTTTTGGGAAAAATATTTAACCTGTAGAATTTTAAAAGAATAACACAGTAATAAACAAGCCTTCAGGATATGCATACATTTCGTCATCGTTTTGGAGCTACTAGTTATTTGGCATGGGTACCGCACGTCGACCATATGGGAATGGGACTGGGACTTATAATGGGACCTAACCTATATGACCTAGCCTTTCGACCATGTGGGAATGGCCTTAAGGTTAGGTTAGGCTAGGCTAGGTTAGGTTAGGCTAGGCTAGGTTAGGTTAGGTTAGAGCAAAAAATATTGTAAGTCCCATTCCCATGTATATTCCCATATGGTCGACGTGCGGTACCCTTACCAGTTATTTTGCTATAAAAGATTATTAAAGTTGGTTGCGCAAACTGTCCCAATGTGTCCCTATACCGGGCACAGTTCCACCACCCTATTACTATATCCAGTCCACGCTTGTTTGTCCTCGTATGTAAAATTTCGTGTAAAATTGCGGGCTTTCCACCATGCAGTGGTCACGTGATTTTACCCATCTGCATCACCGCTAAAAATTTCAATTCCGCACCATTTGGTGGCATATGAACCTTTTAAATTTTTGCCTAGTAATTAATGAATTTCGCAAAATGAAGTTTTGTTAAATTCTAAGGATGTGTTGAACCAGAATATGGATAATTCAGATTAAAATATTTGACTAGAAAGTGGCAATACCAAGTGCTCTGGAAAACCAAAACAGTGGAACAAGCGATAAATAAAATTTCAAAACCTAATTTTAAAATTTTGAATACCTTTTTCAAGATCTTTATGAACTTTTATATTTCACCACATGAAGATCTGTAAAATTCACAGCGGGTGCTAAACTAAAATAAGGTAAACCAAGAAATGGGTAATTCAGATCACAATATTTGTCTAGAAGGTGGCTATACCAAGTGCTCTGGAAAACCAAAACAATGGAACGAGGTAATAATATTTTAAAACAATTTTGAGAAAATTTGTCAAAGATGAAAAATCTTTACGAACTTTTATTTCCCCACGTGAACATTTGTTAAATTCTCAAAGGGCACCCTGAGGATCATAACAAGACACAAACAATAAACAAAACAATAAATTCCGCGAAAACATTGGTAGAGATTTTTATTGCGTTCTATTGGAATCAATAGAAAATTTCTATTGGTTTTATGGTTTCAATTGTTTTCTATTGTTCAGTTAATACAACTAAACCATAGAAGTAAATAGAAGTCAATACAGGAAAAATAGAAAGCAATTAAAACCAATAAAGTGTCCAAATAACAATAGAATCCAATAGAAATATCTATTGGTTTCTATTGTTTTTTTCACCAGGGTGTGCTAAATCGAAATATGGATAAACCAAAATTTAGATTATTCAGATTATAATATTTCCTTAGAATGTAGCTATACCAAGTGCTCTTCAAATCCAAAACAATAGAACGAGATATACGGAATTTTAAATCCTAATTTGGTAATTTTAAGAAAATAGAATTCTGCATTTTTATTTGAGCTAAATCCCGTTAAATATATCCTTAATTGCTTTGAAAACCTATCAAATTTCTCTTTCGGGTTAGAGCATTTCATTCTAAAAGATATGAAATAAAATCGAACGCTAGTAACGAACCTTCGCAACTTTCCCAATGGAGATAAATTATATTTTACATGAAACAGTTCAACTTTACGCATCATTTAACGCAGGTCTACGAGCAGGCATCAGCAAACGTTAGGCCATAGAACATGCAGCAAATGACCGCATTTCTTTCATATAAAATCAGCACTGGTTGTCTATTTGCCCATTATGTTTAACGCTTGAGAACATAGCGCTAGTTTATGCTAAGCGGTATAAGCCGATGGAGAGCTTCGCTAAAACGGACCATTTGGAAGCACTCAATGGAACATCTTTAATTACCAGTGGCATAAAGCAAGAAATTCTCATGGGTGCTTCAACGAGGAAATAGCCAGTGGCCATTTGAGGTCTTTATTTTCACCGGGTAACCGAAGATGATGATGATAATGGCAAAAAAGGGTTAGCAGCATGCCATAGAATATTTCATGGCGAAATGAGTTGTCGTCAGCCTAGCTTATTCCGAATTCATTCCACGAAAGTATTTAAAGGCAATTCATGGGGGTCTATATGATGCCTGCTTGTATATAAAAGGAAGAAAAAGAAGAAAAAGAAGATGGCCAAACAAAATGACCAAGACGAAATCATCCAATATGCCAGGGTCGACACTGGGGCAATGGGATTAGCCTCAGTGTAATGGGGACCATTCACAAGAGAGAAAATCCACGCGCCTACATGATCCCATAAGTACCAGCCTGCCCATTGTTCAGCACAGAAATCTAATTTTGCTGCACTGCCTTTTATCGCCTTTTTTTTACATTCAACTCTTTTTTTTGTTTATATCCTTGAGGGCATACATTCATTCACTCCATGACGTTTTTTGTTCTTCATTGGATCCACCCTGCTTAAGCTTGGAGTTAAAGGATCATTTCCTGCTGGGAAGCTTTACCATTTTTCATCTTAAGAAACTGAGTATTTTTTTCTTTAATAATCATATGACCATATTTTCAGTTACATACAATGCCATAGTTACCTGAGGGAAATTTAACAGAAAATTCCATTGATGGACATGTAAACGAACATGTTGAATCTGTTATTATAAATGTGCATTAGATTTACATTTTTGCGATGAGGATTGAAAAAAAAATTGGATTAAATTACATATGCAACTTAACATTATGTCATTTTAGCCATGCATGAGTACGTTGTATATGGTAAATGTGATATAAGGACTAATCAACAATTATACATGTATGGACAAATACTGCATGCCAATATTTTGATATCACAGCGAACTCATGCTTATGTATACCCATTTTTATATTTTAAACAACAACCATTGTTGTTGTTGACAGCCCATTAAATATATCAATAAAATTAAAATCCCGTTAGTTAATAATGTACATCTTCACCACGTCCGATACACGTTATATGTATATTTTGCAATGTACACATGCTGTAAAATACAGCATGCAATTTCTGAATAAATTAAAATAATAAACAACTACTGTATAATTTCACTGAATATCAATCAACACTATCTGGGTAGATCATGAATTAATAATTAATGGTCTGTTATTAATGAAAAGTTGGAAAAATAATTTAAGCTAGCTTACGCATTAAAAATTAAAAAACTTGAAATCTTAAAGTGGCTACTGTCAACTTATAATATCATCATTTAATTAGAGCTTAAATTAATAACATTTAAGATTTATTTTCCTTGGACAGAACACGCTTTTGTTTCACCTTTTCAGATAATTATATGTTCTGTATAAGCCACATTTGCAGAATAATGTATGAAATACACACCGACTGTAAGCTACCAAGCAACGTTTCGCCTACATATATCCCTAAGGATCTAAAAGCATCTTCCATCATCATTTCGAAATTGTTCCCATTGAATTATGACTCGCCCGGCAGTAAATATTTCGTTTCCTCGGTTAACCAGATTATAATGCATATTTTAAATTAAAACCAGCGTAGTAGCTTAACAGCTCACAAAGCAGGCGATAATTTTAATCATGAATGGTCTTTTGTGTATTTCAAATGTTCCATTACCGCATGCATTTTATTCCTGGCTTCATAATTAATATTAACTGCTCTATAAATATTTAAAAATAGATGTTCACGCATAAGCATTAATCCTCCAAACTGAGCCTAAAGTTTGTTACGTGTACAAACCAGAAATATAAAAAAAAAACAGCAGCAAGGCTCCAAAATTGTTTTTTTACGAATGAGTTTATCAAGAATAATACAATTTCGAATACATTATGCCTCCCCAAGAAATAAATAAGCCTGAACATCGCTGGATATAAGCTCAATTACTACAACTTATATCATTAAGCTATGATCATTATTAAAAACCTACTTTAATTGGAAGTAATTACAAATTACACGAGGAACCAAGAGCTCTAAAGTAAGGCAAAATATGATAAGATTATTTCAAAGGGACATGATAAAGCACTGTATAATGTTTACAGTGAAACCTCGGTTTTAAACTTAATCCGTTTCTCGACTCTGTTCGTGAACCGAAAAATTCGTTAACCGAATCAATTTTCCCATTGCAATTAATGCATGTAAATCCAAATAATACGTACTTTGTCCTAGAATTTTTTAACATATTATGTGTGGAAATTTGCAAGTTCCGCGTTTAAGAAATTTACATTTACAATTATTGTTTCCATTAGGAAAATTTGTATTATTAAACTCTATTGTGTTGTCAATTATATGATTTAAGTCTCAAATCGACGTTATCAATGGAATGTCATCCATTGCATCTGCAATTGGCGTAGATAAAACAAGAGACACACATTTGCAATATAGGCTGCTATATCTTTGAAACTAATTAATATCGATCTTAATTTAAATCCTTGGAAATTATTACATTTTTGATGTTAGCTGTATTTAGTAAAACTTATTAGCAACACAGATGTTCTGCTGAAACTAGTAAATCAATTGCAGAAACTCAGACCTTTGATTGGTCCCCAGAGAAATGTGTTCGTAAACTAAAGCATCGTTCGTAAACCGCGATTCTACTGTATATTCCAGCTAAAAGGTCTGGGTTTAATTCCAATTCGAAAGCTACTTGTTCAAAATGATTTTCTTCTTCTTTTTCGCTTATTCAAAAATAGTATTATTTCTCCTTTTTTACTCTCTAGAGTCCGATTTAGAGTACCTTCGAGCACTCGTCTAAATTATATGTTTAACAAGTGCTTGCCTGTGTGTCCTATTACAAGAATAACCAACAATTTGAACTCTTCACGTATTTCTTCTCTTGACTTTTCCTTTATCACTTTAGCCGATTTGAAGAGAAGTTTTAATTTGTTGTGATTTTTTTTTTCTCTTTTTTCATTTTTCTTTTTGCTTTGTATCAGCTTTTGTTAATTTGTATGTTCTGGTGTAACCCCCTGTTGGCTCACGCTGTTGAGGGGCACCAATCCCAATGGATATTAAACAACAATAATAATAATAATAATAAAAATCTTGGGACTTAAGACACGAGGGAGACTGGAACTTAAAAGTGCGCAGGGGGCCAATGCCTCCCCCCCCCATATGTGCCACTGCTCACTGGACCCCCAGAAATCCCGGGGTCGGATGCATTTATATGGCCAGATTTGACCAATTTATGATCTAGCAATTTATAGAAAAAGCCATACATGACTAATTTATAATTCTTTCATCAGTGCTTAATCACAATCTCATTTATCGGGTATGTGGTGTATTGTACGACGAATAAGCCACTCTTAAATATGAAATTCTACCATGGACAATCGGTCCAAAAAATGGTGACCAAAGCATCCAAAGTGATTGAGTATGAAGGCTATCTTGGGCTAGAGTTCCACGAAATTTTTGTTTAAGATGCCGATGGTATCTCACTTCTGGTCGAAACGAAAGCAATAGCAGAAGAACCTTATTTCCGATTTGAGAGGCGAGATGCAATCTACACGCAAAAAGGCGTTTGATGTATTTTGTTAGAGCAAACTACCGCTTTTGATCTATATACTGCATATACACACACATATATCCAGGGCGGATGTGGAGAGTAAGCAGAACCCATTGAAATAAAACCAGACAGTTTCTTCACACTTCATGCTTCTGTATACTGGAAATTCAAGTAGGGGAGTGTACGTGCGTGAAAGCAGTACCGGTCGGTAACACCAAACTTCAAAGTCATTTCCTCCGCATGTCGCACTTTACCTATTACAGTAATAACAAGTAGCTCATAAAAAATTAGTCAGCAACATATGGAGAAAGATAACCTCGCATATAAAGTAATCTCGTGAAACAGATTTGTGAAAAAGCCTATTCGTTAAAAGTGTAATGAGCAAAAATACACAACTTGTCTAGTGAAGTGTTTCTTGTTATTACAATACATGTTCATGCAAACACTGCATATTGGATATGTGGACACTTGCGTTCTAATTACTCCCAAATGTACTTTAAGTGCGTTGACTTTGAATCCTAACAGAAGCATGTAAATTTAAAATACCGAATTTCATCTTTTGTAAGACGCACTTAAATTTCAGTACCACCAACTGTAAAAAAAACCAGCTTTCAATCTTAAAAAGTCCTTCAAAATTTATCTTTTAAATTTACTAATAGCAACACTAAGTAAACAATGTAGAGTTGAGGAAAGCACTTGCAGGTGTATAAAATATTAGAATAATATTCGGAAAACATTCTATTCTGCTGACGAAAAATATTGATCTGCACGCCACATATGAAGCCGTATTCACACACAACCGAACATCGTCTGCTACCAGATAGGTTAGGGTGTGAGCATGCGCACTTCAGCTCTAGTTTTTTAGGTCGTGCATAAGCCCCTCCCATATTCTTGACCTTTTGAGCTTTTTGTAGCTGACAGCGACATAGAAGTGATGACAACGCTGGACGTAAAAGCGCCGTTGTTGTTCTGTAGCAGACTACACAAGACAACTCTGTCCTGTGTGGCCTGTACCCTTGTTTTTAACCTAATCTCTGCTGCCTAGTTGCTGACGTCACAAAGTCAGTGCTCTGATGAGTAGTTTGTGTGTGATTACGGCTTGACAGACAACGCTTGAAGTCTAAAGGCATATTTTTTACCGGTCCTAAAAGTATGCATTTAGACAGGTTCTAGGTACTGTATCAGCTCCATTCAAGAATATCTAGCTCGCATTATTCTATAATAAATTTCATCAAATAGTCTTTTGCAACAACAATATTGCATATTAATAACACGGTTGGATCCTTAAGTATTACAGCACGATGTGTTTGTCAACATACTACCATTCGAAATTAAACCAAACGTTTTGGTACAATAACGCGACCTAACTTTCTACTTTGCTCGCAGCAAAGGCCATGGATCATTTTGATTATAATGCATTTTCCTGCAATAATTTACATATGCTGCATGTTTATTTACTAAGGGTTTGGTACGATACCATCGTCTTCTATGTGATTATTCTGCCATGGTTTAAGGCCATTTATGCAGGCAGCGATTTGTCATATTGCCATCCTCATTTTTCAACGTATATTCAGTCAGTTTTTTTTATCCAGCAGTTTATAAATACTAGCATTGCGTCCTATGCATGGTTTCCGTCATCGTTCATGGAAGTAAGACGGGGAAAATGCTATTCAAGCCCTTAGTAGAAAAATATGACTCAAGCAGAAAGAAAGTAAGTCTCGCATGCATACACGCATCCATATTGCAAAACCAAAAATCGATTCTCTTCATAAAAAGCGAAATGAAGAAAACCAGAAATAGCATAATGGACAAAAAAAATAATTCCTGAAAGCTAGGAGCTTGAGAAAAAATACATACTCCGAAACGTCGCTTGTTTACCAAATACACGAGAGAGAAAAAATGCAACGGCTGTCGTGTAGAGAAATAGGATGAATAGAAGCTACAAAAGTCATCAACATTTTCTTTGTAAAGTTGATTTAAAAGCAATAAACGAATTGAAATAAAAAAGACAAACTTATAGGAGGCATAGAAAGAATAACAAAAAGAAATTCGACTAGGAAACGTACAAAAGAAACATCATATGTATTTTTAAGTCAATGGGTTCTGGAAATTAAATATGCAGGTAAATGAAAAAATTTTAGAAATAAATATTAAAAATATAAGGTTTTATGCACGCATAGTCATCATTTAATAAATGTACAATAAAAGTTGCAAGTGGTTTTACAAGCTATGCGATTTATGATAAAAACTTAATATTTTCTGTGGTGATTCTGCAGTCTAAACAGATTATAGCGCGTCTTAATTAGGCAAACCATAATAGCATTAGTGTTAATAGTGATTGCTTACGTCCAGGGGTAATTAAGTATTTTTTACATGTAAATATCATCGTTTTGCCATTTCAAAATGTTTTAAGCCTGTTGCCCACCTGGCAAAAATCACTACAGGATATTTAAAAAAGATTAGCAATTATGTTTGTACATGAAAGATATCACTACAAACCCAACCTATTTTAACAGCAGCATGAGAGATAATTTAGAGAGGAATAATACAAGGGACTGACAAAAAGTCTTGCATATTCGTTTATTATTCGAAAACCAGATGTCGTACAAAAAAACTAAAATAACCATTTTAAAGAGCATGAGATTTGGTTTTAGGTCACTACATAGCGTCACAATTCATTCAGAATTTCGAACAAACTAACAAAACCAAACGGGCGTTTACCAAAAGGGGCAATATCTGCATAGCCAAATTAAACGCATTTTACGAGAGGGGTATAAACAATCTCATCAAACGTTTGGATAAATGTGTCCTCAAACTCGGGTCCTACATTGAAAAAAAGCAAATTTCCGGCTCATTAAAATGGCTATTTTAGGTTTTTTTTGTACGACATCTGGTTTTCGAATAATAAGCAAATATGCAACACATTTTGACCGCCCCTAGTATATTTCTGAACTGTTTAGCATCCATTACATCTCCCTGTTGATATCAGAAAGAAACTAAACAGAAAGAATACTCAAACAAAAATACATGGAATGCAAACAAAGCCAAAAATAATCAAATCGCAGTCACGACCGTTAGTTAATCAACAGCTACCATTTTATCCATTCTCGTCATGCTTTATCTACATCGCACGAGATTAACACGACGAAATGTGCAACAGCTTTAACTGTTTTTTTTTTGTTTACCCTGGGCTTCAGCTATCGTAAAAACACAACATAATATTTACGTCAACGGCCTGAAGCCAGAATTTCCGATAAGTGAGAGCTTTACGAGTTCTAATTGCGACCATTCATCGCCCAGTTATGCCATTTTTGTCAGTGTTTACCATTAGCCAACAGTTGATTTGATGACCGATATACAGAATCAAAAGCAATTGTTTTTAATACGCATGCTGTTTGCAAGCCGTAGAGGACTGACAGCCTCTGAATCCCTTTTTCGCCAATGAGATGGCAGATAGCAAAATGAGCGGGTGGAAAAATCACGCAAATTCCCGCGAGAGGATCAGTTCGTATGCCATTGATATGCCATTCGCGTCCTTCCAATTCATCATGCAGCGTGTACTTGGCATGCCGATTGCGTTTTGGATGCATTTCTGGTATGCGTCCAATAATAATAAAGCAGTTTCTGCACACGACTATATTTCACCCAAATAACAGAACACTCAAGCTCATTATTCGCGATGGTGTGCTCGGCAGGCTAATGCACCAAGACAGGCACTTTGAAAAAATAATAAGAAAATGATAAGTTTGCTGGTGGGAAAATGCACGATTTTTCTGGTAGGAACCTTTGTAAACACGATCGAAATAAGCAAATAGGATTAGTTGATATACAAGCGAAATGCAAAGAAAGCTTTGAAGGGTTTACTTCAATTATTTGTTAACAGCTAAACTTGAGCTCTGGCACTTGTCAAGCAAGTCGACACTCACTCAAGCCACACGCCAATATGAGAGATGAATCAAGAGGGAAAAATACTACAATTGGTTTTAGAATAAATGTGTAAATCAAAACAAATTCATTGTTTGTCTGAATATGGTGTATTATATAGTGAATTGTATACATAGTAGCTGACAAAATCAATCAACTTCATTGGTTGATTGAAACCACTTAACTTTCTTATATATGACTTTTTAATAACAGTAAATAAACAACAGTTGACATGAAAACAGTCAATGCATTATCGAGAAAAATAGACTTTCTGACTATTTCCACCTGTTGTGTCTCATAAGGATTTGAAAATATCTGACAGTCCTCTTTAAGCACCGCCTGTAGAGAAAACTCGAAACCTCCCATTGTAAGGTTAGACCAAATTATTGCAATTGGGGCAATCAGAACATCTCCATTTCAGAGTCAATTTTCTAAACAACAATGTTCATTTCTATTCTTTATATTAATGTATAGAATGTATCTGATGCTGATATTATAACTAGACTTAGGGGAGAGGGTGCAGGAATGCGACACAGGAGGAATGGGACATTGCCAACAAATACAAATGTTTAAAAAGATTGACACTTGAGTGCCAAGATGGCACTTGTGTTCCTGTGTTGGTTTGTGTAAAAAAGTAGCGTTCTATTGAAGTACATTAATACAGGAAGTAAAAGTGTAATTTCACTAGTAAAATTAAGTTTTTACTTAAAATTTTAAACTTTCCTAAAAGTATATTGAGACAATGTTTTCATATTAAGTACATTAATACCAGTTAGGATGGTTTTCATATTACCAGATGTTTACTAGCAATCTGCCAGGTCCTTTTAATCTTATGGTGCGTCTGAGACAAGGACTTAAGTGATAGAATATTTGGGGCACAACAATGCAGGCGGAATGGGTAAGTCACAGTCATCATCTGAGAAGTCTGTAAAAGAGTTTTGTAAATTTACTCGATTACACAGATTTTGATAATATACTAAAGCTTCGCAAAGTTAAGATTGTATTTTGAATTGATACGTTAGTCCTCCCTTTTCACAAGTTTGTTAGCTTTAATAAACAAAATCCTGATAATGGTATTTTTTTTGTGAAAAAGTGTGCTCTTATTATTACAAACAAATAAAAATGTAAAATTATTCTGCATGGTGTAATCCCTTGTATCTTATTTTAAACACAGTGTCCCATTCCTCCTGTGTGCAGGAGGAATGGGACAATTTAGAGACAAGTTTATTTTGAAATATTTGTTTAATCTTAGTAATAAAAAAATATTTTCAACACTGTGCACAATATTCACAACAGTATAAAATAAATTTAGGAATAAAATTTGATAAATTTCGAGGTTTGTGAAAAACGCTTAAAAATAATGAGGTGAGAAATGCCTCATTCTACCCACTCTCCCCTATATGTTAATTATGTTGGCAAATATTTGTATTTAACAGAAGTATTTTGTACACCTATGATGCGTCCTGTAAAGAACCATTTAAAGGATTTACAACAAACTATATACTATGCAAATCAATGTCGGAGTTTATGGTAAATTGAAGTTTAAATTATACGATTGAAATGTGGTCTTGATGGCAAAGCCATCCACAAAATGTTTGGTGCGAGTGATGGGTCACATGAGTGCAAGCTTTCAAATTAAAGTTAAGATACAATCAATGGTCAATATTTGCATAACTTCATGCAGCTTCCAGTTATCCATCCAATGACTATCAGCCCCAAACCCAGTTCTAGTCAATAGATACCTCATGAATAACACAGATACTACTTTCGCCAAGATTTCATTCAAATTAGAATACTTTTGAATATTATAATATATTGAGTGCACGTTGTGGTTGTAAACATCCTCAAACTAATCAATATCACCTGTAGGCTTCGTGACCTGATTCCTTTTAAATTTCAAATAAAAATACGCTTTTTAAGTTTGAACATTAAACGAAATTGTACAGCTCAATACACGTTTGAAGCATTGTATACATTGTTAGAGTTCAATAGACTAGAATTATTTGTATTTGTATACTTAAAACATCGTACATACATGTATACAGTACAATGAATTCCCAATGTTCTCTTCCATAGAAATAATTATTAATAAATAAATTGTTTTTAGATTCCCTGGTTAACCACCAATAATTACCAAATATTTATCTAGTTAAATTATTATCATGAACATTATCAAATTTAGTTATGTCATTAGAATTTCATTTTCTTTCCATAAAATTTAAGCGTAACACGTAATTTGTTCGCTCAAAAATTCCCAATAGACGAACGCTTTTCAGGTTTCAACATCAAACGAAATTATTGTGCAATTGGCATTTGATATATTTGAAATGACAAATTTTATGAAGATGCATCAGTTCGCCTTATCTCGTTTGCCAGATAAACACATCGCCGAATATTCGTCGATCGTTGACGTTAGAGAGACTTGTGGTCACCCGACGAATGTTCGCGGAGATGTGTGCATTTGGATATGGAAATAGTATTCAATCATATCAATTCCGTGCATAACGTCACGTTATAGCAAGGCCATATCAAGTCAAAACCCCTTTGAAATGCAGCTTTAAATGAAAAAACAAAAAACATTTTAAATACATGTTTTTGTATTTCGTTCTTTGATCGTTTCAGGATTATTTGTTCTATTAGGCAGATATTTAACAATTATTTGTGGCTAATCAGAGAATCTAGAGACAACTTGTTCATAATCATGTCAACTAAATTCAATATTTTAAACTAATCATGTACAACGTTAGATTCCTTGAAAGGTTGTGGTCAAGTAACAACTTCATGACGCACTAACTGCTGCGGCGACCAGAGTACACAGTGAAAGTATTTTACTTTCGCCTAGTTACCTTTTTCTTGGACTACTTAATATCTTATGCAGTCAGACATCTGTCAATAAGATTTAAAGCTTTCTGAGATCAATACGCCTACTGAAAGTTGGAAATATTTGCACGGAATGCTGCAAGAAACAAACTATTTAAATGGCGCAGAACTCAATCATTGTAATCTATAGTGCTGAAATAACTATACCATGATAATACCAGCTTATCGATACGATTTTGCTGGCCTAACAAATACCTAAAATAGCTAAACTTGTATTGTGGATGGATGTAATTAGGTTTCCGGTTCTAAAGTTATTTACTTTTGAAGGAATTTATGAATAATAACTGCCCAACTAAATATGTAAATTCGTTGATGCATTACAGATAGAATTAATATATAGTATATTGACTAGTCGCCATGGAAACTGTTGAGTCAATACATGTTTAGAATTACAACAACAAGAATCAAAATAAACAAATTATAAAGTTAATTAAAACGAATATTATATATTATCGTTAAGGTACATTAAACATAATTAATGTTTTTTTGCTCTGATAGGAATTAAAATACACCTAATACCGAATTAATTTATGCCGATTTCTAGATATCATCTACAAACAACCATGTTTTTCCTTAACTGACATATAATATTTCCTGCATTACGTTTGCGCAAAGTACTCATTATCATTTCGTCGATTAGATACTGGAAAATATGATTCCATTTTGTTTGTTTTTTACAGAAACTATATAAATATATTTATTTATATATGATTTAATATATGATATATACGTGATTTAAAACTGATGGAAACTCAAACCAATATGAATGTAACTGAAAGTTTGCGATGATCAATTGCCAATAAAAACTAAGTAATGCTTTGTGTAACATTACAATCTGATGTTGACTTGTATAAGCAACAAGTAACTTGAGTAAAAGTTTTGAAAACATGCTCATAATTGCCAATAAAAACTAAGTAATGCTTTGTGTAACATTACAATCTGATGTTGACTTGTATAAGCAACAAGTAACTTGAGTAAAAGTTTTGAAAACATGCTCATAATGGTCTTATAAACATGTCAAACAACAACTAGATGTATTCAACATGAAGGAAACAAAGGATATTTTTTCTGAGAAACATATTTTGGAAAACAGTCAAAACGTACAATGCGGTTCATAAAATGGACATAAAGCAATAATAACAAATAGTGCAACATTAATCATGTATATCGGAATCGAAATATGTGTTTTAGGTGGCTTTAGGTGCTTATAAACACATGGAAGAAGTTGCTAATAACAAACGGTTCACAAGGAATAAATACATCACGAAATAAGGATGCGTTTTACTGATAAAAGACTAAAACTAATCAAATGTTTTCTGACAAGTCATGAACTAACTATTTCCATTCTAGTCACGCTAACTTCGTTAACGCTTAGTAAACGCTCATTGGTTTAGAGATAAAAGTAGCTTTTGCAACTTAAATAAGAGAATAAACAGAAGCAGCAAGCGTATGAATGGCAAAAAGGTCAATAAAATAAGTTGGCAGCTGAAAATAAATTGCCTTAACACGCTTTTGTTAGTTGTTTAATTGCGATAGGCATTAAAGAAAATCCAACGAACATATGTTCAGCCCAACGAATCCAACAGACTGAATCGATCAAAAGCATTCATCGATTTCTTGAAAGTAGGGCAACTCGAAGGAAGATAACTAAAGATTCAAATGTGCAATTCTCACTTTGGGTATAAAAGTTTCGAGACTTCTCAGTTGTAAGACTTGACAGAACGATCAGCAAATGACAAAACTGAAATTGCTAACATTACAATTGGAGGCAATGTGGAGACTTCTTTTGAGCAATTATCCGACATTTCAGACGGTCCATAAGGTGTCAAAAATTATTACGCATCCTTCATTTATTCATACGAATTAGAACTTTTGATCCATGAAATAACGGTGGTCTTTTGTTCACGAGTATAAGAGATAATTTCTACAGCCGACAAAGACGTCGTTTCGTATTGTCGTTTCCTCAAGAAATTTTAATCGATTCTACAATGTACTTGTGCAAGTTGCGTATCATTTTTCAAAAAATCGATAACGGAATAGAGTAATACGACACTGAACTACCTGAGTTTAAAATCGGCAATCTATTATGACTTGCTATAGTCTTCTCGATTTACAATGGTAACCGTTAGACAATGTTATAACCAAAGAAAATCTAGACAGACATTCTTGTATCCAGTGCTTCAGTCATAACAGCACAACATCCAGGGAAGACACTTTGAGAGTTCAAGGAGTTAAGATTAACCCAAAGCTAAAAAATCACAAAATGTGATACTTGATTATTCTTCCATGTTTACTGTACCTCAGTGTAAAACACTAGAAAAACTTTATAAGATTATTTACAACCAAACACGCATTATTAGAATATTGTTAGTTGATTTTCTCATGTAATGTGTTCAACTCATACATACGAGTTGAACAAATATATGCCATATGTTAAAGTCTACTTATACCATTTGCAAATTTTAACATAAAGGAAAATAGCATGTTGGAACCACTAACATGCAATTTCTATATCCGAATCTGATGTATATATTATTCAAAGATTCCCAGGCAATATGACAATGAATTCTGAATTATTGTTTTCTTTGAGTAACACAGAATAATATATGGTTAACGCTTGGCCTGAACACAAACATAAAGCTAAGGTTCATTACAGAATCTTTTCCAGCAGAACCCCTTTTAACCGGCTCTTTGTTATCTGGCTCTCCGACTTAACTATAGGATTCAGAAATGTCAAAAAATTAAATTGTCTCTAAACTATATTTTCCGAAACCATGATATGTATATTCACATACATACAATAAAGTCAGCGACTACATTTGTACACATTGTTTAGAAATTATTAAAAAATAATTAGTTTTCTAAAAACGTTGATTACTAATCAATAGCATATAAAGGATAATAATATATGTTTAGAAGTGCATTTTATTAATATTATAATAAAATGAACAGTCTCGCTCTCTCTACTGGTCAATCTCCAATTCCACCCAGGACGGATTCAACAGGGATTCTATTGTAACATATTTAAAGAGCAAATAATTTCATATTTAAAAAACGTAAGCAATGACCAATGATTCTTCTAATCAACAAATGTACCAGTTTTATAACTGCGGAGTTTGAATAAGCTATCAATAAAATCTAATGAAAGTGCGAATACACGACATCTCACTATTATTAATATCTTTATGATAGCATTGTCAGGAAGGCCTTAGATTACAGGCAGAATTTCTCTAGATACTCTAGATTTTATGTTTCAAAATATTATTCATTAGAGAACCCTAAACTGGATAAAAAATTATTTTATGGATATAGTTCGACAAGCAATTTGCATCTTGAATATTGTTCAACCAAATGCGACAGTCATTTATCTTTCGTTCAATTTGGGAATTCAAGACATTTATGGCTATATTAATACAAAAACTTTGTTGTTATAGTCACATTTTTGGCCCATGCGAAGAAATCAAAGTAATGGTTTTCCAAGAACAGCAAGCTTTGAAACATATACTGTACGTACAAGCCTAGCTTACAATTTTATAATAAGTGTTATTCAATTCTCAGATTAAAAAAAGAAATGATGTCAGTGATACTTGTGATTTTTTTTCGATTTCATTCTTGGAAAAACAATAAAAACTACTTCGACGATCGATGACAACGTCTCTACATTTAACTCCAAAAAAAGTCAGTTAAAGACTCGATCATTCGGGATTTTATTACGCTTGGTATATCAAATTTTATACTCCATTCAACATATGAAAAATGTATTGATGTTAATAACATTCTAGTTTTATCTCTTGATTTCTACATAATATTTCATCATAGATGACATTTGAGAAGCTTAATATCTTTCTGAATTTTATTCAAATACCGAGAAAATGTTATACCTACATAAAAAATACTTTTTACTGTCTGACATTTCAAATTTAATTTTACTTAATATTCTATTTTAGGACATGCGTTTTGCAAACCAGAGATTAAATTTAAAAAAAAAAAACTTGTTTACATATTTAAAGGAAATTAAAAAAAAATTACAGACTTTATAAAAAAAAAAAAAATAGTGAAAGCATTACTTGAAGTTTATAGCATCTTAAAAATGTCTCATTCTCTAGCAATCCTAAAATTTCTAATGTAAATTTAAAACACTTGATTGTTTTGTTCTAAAACCACATTACAACATTGTACACGATGGGAGGTCAAAAGGTCTTGCATATTCGTTTATTATTCAAAAGCCAGATATCGTAAAGAAAACCTGAAAGAGCAGGAAATTTTGGTATAAGGTCACTGCATGGCGCCACAATTCATGCAAAATTTAGAACAAACTTTCAAAAACAAAATGGCGCCTCACTTGAAAGCGTTCACGTGAGAGGAACAACAAAGTGCTATTTGTTTTTCAGTGTTGAAAGGCATGAAACCAAGTGAAATTTATAGTGAAATGTTAGCAGTTTATGGTGACAAATGTGTTTCACAAAGTACGGTGAAAAGGTGGTGTTTAAACTTTAA
The DNA here is from genome assembly GCA_034698625.1 of Julus scanicus. Taxonomy (NCBI): domain Eukaryota; kingdom Metazoa; phylum Arthropoda; class Diplopoda; order Julida; family Julidae; genus Julus; species Julus scanicus. The sequence goes on along the minus strand of JAQGBW010000598.1, from coordinate 16,227 downwards.
GAAAGGACGCGAAACTGTAACTGATAATAAAAAGAGAAGTGTCTTTACCATTAAACGTACATGTATGGTAAAAATAAACAACAAAATAAACATGTTATATACTGGAAACCATTAATATTTTTATCATTATTATTATCCGGTATTTGAGTGTTTTCATGATCTTTGGGAGTACGAAATCAAAATTTATATAAAAATTGTTGTTAGCCCACATGGAAAAGAAATGCATTTCTAATACATACAGATTGAGATACCAAAAATGCATTTCTAAAAATGTATTTAAAAATGCATTTCTCCTTCCATGTGGGAGTTTTGTGATTCGCCATTTTAATAAATATGATTAGGTTTTTCCTGTAATCCTTTCTAAATGAAAACTAATCAAATTAAAGCTAAATCTGAATCAGTGTGCTATAATTACTATTTATACAGTATTGGGAAACCATTGAAAAATTCCAGGATTCTAGAGGTTAAACAATAATCAGCAAACTAGTACATAATTCTTACTTTAGAAATTTGGCTTTAAAAAGTAAGACGGAAAGAACATTCTTTAGTAAATTAAAGGAAACAACAGTTTATACATAACCTCTTGGACAATCTTAACAAACCATTGAAGAGCCGGAACAGTGACCAAACGCGGTTATAATGAGTGCAATGGAATCGTGATGAAATTGGAGCCCAACATTTTGGTTGTTAACACTAAGAACAGGATTAAGTGTACGCATTGACAAATGCTGAAAGAAAATCCAGAACTTATTAGAAGAAAAGCTGCTTGGATTCTGTCTGTGTTCAATAAAAGCGTTCTTAGTTCAACCAATCAACACCCACCTATAAAAGTGCGCTTCTATGCTATCATTTTAACACAAAATCCAGTCTCTCAGAAAAATAAAAGCAAAGACGAACAAAGGAAAACCTACACTTCCCATTCTCCGCTCAGTTCGGCTATCACTGTTCCAGAAGAAAACACCGGCTTCCTGTCAAGAATCGGCAACAACTATTTCCGGAAGAAAAAAACAGACCATCCCCGCTGGATAGCAAACGAGCAGAAAATGATTACTTCCAACTGAAATCATTCAAATATACTCAAGCCTTAAAAAAAAGATCCATAAGGATCTGCTTGCAACTGTCATTCGAAACGAAATGGCTGGCATGGAGACTGATACCCGTTTCATCAAGAAACCAGTTGTTCCATAACGTCATCCATAAAATGTAAGAGTAGCAAATAAAGTAACTATAGCCAGTGGGTCAATTAAAGATTGAAAAAAAGTAGAAGGAAGGAAAAAAATAAAGACTGTTTAAGATTAACTGTATAAGTGATCTATTCACGTGAATAAATTTACATTCTGATGTCACTATTTGTTGAAATCCCACAATGATATCGCAGTTTTAACCCTTTTGCATAGAGCATATTTTGGTATGCCATGGAAGTGCAATGCTTAATTACTTCAAAGTTTACACGGAAATATATTGTTGTTTTGACAATTCATTCGGTATTTATCTATTAAGACAATATCATGTGCAAAGTCTTGTATTTATATTGCGTTACGTGAACTTCAAAAGAAATTTTCGTTGGTTTATGCAGTATAATGAGTTGCTAATATCAAAAACTCATGGAATTTCGTCAAAAGTTTCATGAAATTTACCCGTCACTTCTGTGTTGAATATAAAATTCAAAACTACTATAACAGCACACCTAAGTCATTTTACAGTAATCTCAAATAATATTTCACTTGTGCATACAAAATTTTAGATTGTATGTCAGAAATCCATGATTTCTATCAGATAATATATGAAATACAGATTTAAACCCCCAAGAAACCGATAACCCATATAACATAACATTGAATATAAAAACCAGACAACACGACCAAACCTATTCCACTGTCTTGAAAACGAAAGTTGTGTGGATTTTTTAATATCTTCTTGTAGATCTTCCACATTTTAAATATTCAACAAATGCATATTTGATAAGAATGCGTACATAGTAAATATGTCCCTTTATATACTAATCGATCAAGCATATTTCCATGTAATTGACATTAAATGTATTTAAGAAACATGGAATACATTTATAATAACAATATTGTAGGCTAGAAAATTGGAGTTAACGGTTCAATGCCCAACTAGTGACATTGAAGATGATCGCATACAATCAATGCAATTCTCCAGGAATAAGTAGGGCACCAGAGGCATGTCGTTGGTACACAAAGTCATTGTTATTTATTCACTGAATCAATCGAGATAAATTTAAAACATACTGTCATTCAAGAAATAATTTAACTCTCTTGTTGAGATAAAAGCTGAATTGGAAATGCATTTTATTACTGCATCACTATTCGTCCATCTCTAGCAATGTTTCATGAACAAGGATTCGACATCGTGAGATTTTCAGCAACTTGCCAAGTCAACAATATCTCGGCTTTCCCCCTTCCCGGGAGCAGATAACAACACCAGCGCAATATACTCTTTAAATAATTCGACAAATGTTCTTTTTATCACGCTGCAAATCCTTCAAAACACCAGCAACAACACGAGAAAGTAAGGAGACCTATTTGTAGAGGCACGCCAGTAACATATCCGGCATCAGCAGTCTACCATCGCATCAGGGAATACATGGGACCCCTCGCAGAGAAACTTGAAACAAACATTTTCCTGCCAATTCAATATAAAAAAGAAATACAAAACCGATAGCCCGTCAATTTTCATGCGAGGAATAATCTGAAATGGAGTTGCACTCCCCTCGATCTTTGCTGACACCAAGATGTACTATATCGAGCCAAGAAAAACGAAGTTTCTTGAAATTGATTCAAAATTCAATAAAATAACAAGTTTTCTATTCAGATAATGTTTTGTGCTTATTCGTGAATAGATTGAATTTATGGTAGGGCACATCATCCGATGCTAAAGCAAATGGCTACTTGAAATACGTATAGAAACAGATGTTGATTCAAACCAATTATCTGGTGATTTAATGACTCACTCAATGTTTTCAATTTATGTGCTCAACTGGTAATCAAACAGCAGTCGAAAACTAAATTATATTTACTTGCATTTTTATGATATATCACAATCAATGTCAGAAATGGTTTATTTAAATTACCAAAACACAGTTAATTTACAACTACATAGCAATATTCACATTTATACATCATTGAAATTTGCATTTAGAAATTAACGTTTAAAAAGACTAACAATAAAAGGCGCCTTATATATAAGTAAGGGCATATCAGAACTTGTCAAGACCTTGCATATGGTGCCATTTATATCATAAAGAACTGCACATAATACATGCATATGCCCCTCACTATTTAGAAACTTTAAAAATATACATGCTACGGACATCTGCAATAGGATACATAACTTGTATTTAATTACAATAAGGTTTTCAGTGGGTGTGCATTTTTATTTGGTTAATGAAGTGTGATATCGGATTGTGTTTTTCGAGTGTGGTGTCCAACCAGGATAAAAAGAGGCTAAAGGACCATGCATGGAGAGTTTCAGTGAAATGATGGAGGCTATCCTGACCCAATGGTTAAATGTTAGGGAAATGAGAAAGAAGTTAGTGGGGGTGGTGCCTAGCTCGTTATATATTAGGTAGGGAGGGGTGGTGCGGCTGAGGCTGAAGATTCGTACATATCAGACATACAAGCATTAGGCTTTGTTAGCCGAAAACCAGACATAATGGAGTAATTTGGGAGCGACACAAATTTCAGTTCCTGCAATTTTGATAATTTTACTCTGTATTTTCTTATGATGTTACCAGGCTCTACAGAACTCAGCCTGTCATGCCCTTTTTAAGAAGTGTGGGGTTATTTCATGATCATTTTTTGTTAGTACACAAGGTAGTATCCCAATTCCTTGTTACATTAGGAATACCTTAAGTTGGCCCTTACTGGGGATGCTAAACCTGACATTTATAAGACACTGAGTCATTACTCATTTGGAGATTAGTCGAACGTTCATGGCGAACTGACCGGGGCGGCAGCATGTTAGGCGGTTACTAGGATGGTGGCAAAATGAATAAGTAGCCACATGGTAGGTTAGGTTCAATATTTGTTTGTATGGATAGCAACAGCGTTGTGGAAGAGCAGTTTGTATTGGGGGATTTGAGTATAGATGCAGTTATGAGTGGGTTGAAACCGGAAAAAAGGAGGCGGTGCTAATCTGAGGGGCGGGAGTTACAAAGGAAATGGGTGGTTAGGGGTGATTACAAAGTAACCTGCTTTTGTACCAACATTGTTTGGGTTGGTGCACATTTGCAAAATGAATTTCTTCAGAAAAAACGGGACGTTAAGATAGAAATATGGCTGCAAGGAATGTGTGAGAGGCTTTAAGTTTTAAAGTGAAGAGGCCTGGATCTTATTGTTTAGGGAGTTATGGAACCTAAAGGTTGCAGCCACTATTGTGGATCATATCGGTGAAATAGCTGAAAAGGGATGAGTTTTGAATAGGGCAAGGTGATGGGAAGTAGAGCTGTGTGAGGAAGTACCCTGCCTGACCAATGTTTGGAAATTTCCAGATTTTTGGAGCTGAAGTCGTCAAAATTGACGAATTACTCAACAAATGGTAAATGCTAGTGGAAAATAAACTAGGGAGTATTAAGAGGGAATTGTTTGTCAGCTTTAGAAACAATTTATTCTTAATTTCACTAAAATCAATTAAATATAAATGACAAAAACAAAATGGGCACAGGGGACAAATGTTTGGAAATTTTCTTCAATTAAACTGAAATGCTGAAAATTTATGCAAATTATTTGATCTCTTTGTTGGTGTATATATATATATATAACGTAGCTTCTTATGCAAGACAATAGTTACCGAATATCACTTTTAAATTTAAAGTAAAGAGAAATGGCACCACGTAAACGAATCCAACAACCTCTTCAAGACTTGGTCATACAAAAATGGCTAAAGAATACGAAGCAGGTTGCAATTGCCACTGAACTAATGCTAAAGCAATCAGCCGTCAACAAAATCATCGCATGGTATAAGGAACTTGAACTAGCAGTGTTCGCCCAAAGAGTGGCCAACCAGGTGCAACGACTACAGCAGATAACATACACCTCCGAGGAATTCTTCGAAGTCCCAGAAAACAAACAGCAAGGCAAATCACTGCCAAATGGAATGCTATATCACCAACAAAGAAGTTTCAGTTAAAACAACAACTCGGAGAATTAAGGAGCTAGGCTTTTCTTTTTATGCTAGTGTAAAGAGACCACTACTAACCCCTAAGATGAGCAAGAAACGCCTTGCTTGGGCAAAAGATCACAAGATGTGGACTGCAGAAGACTGGTAAAAGGTTATTTTTAGTGATGAAAGTTGGTTTTGTCTTTTTAATGATGGTAAACAATATGTTGTGCGTTGTCCTGGAGAAAAGCTGCACCCGGCTTGTGTATCAAAAACTGAAATTCCCACCAGGTATCATGGTTTATGGTACAATGTGTGCAAAAGGTCTTACAAGTTTGTGCTTTATCACCGGAAACGTCAATAGCCATGCATATGTGGAGATCATGGCTGATCATTTGATCCCAAATGCACAGTTCTTTTTTGAAGATGGGGAGTGCATTTATCAGCAAGATGTTGCACCTTGCCATACAGCAAAAAATACAACGGCCTGGTTGGACGACATTAAACTGGCCAGGGAACAGTCCTGACATGAATCCCATTGAAGCTATATGGGGTAACATGAAATCTAAACTTGTGAAAAAGAACCCAGTTTCATTGGACACTACATGCTTGGTGCACTACATGTGCAGACTACTGTCAAACGCTGGTAACATCAATGCCACGACGAATTCAGGCCGTAATCCAAGCAAAAGGAGGCTGGACTAAATATTAATTGCAATATTTCCAAACATTTTTTCTCAGTTTTTGATCATTTCCATACATTTGTCCAAGGTACCAATTCTGTTTTTGCCATGTGCATTAAATTGATATCAGTGTAATTTGAAATAAATTGTTTCCCTAGCTGACAAACAGGTCCCACTTAATATTCCCTAGTTTATTTTCCGCTATCATTTACCATTTGTTGAGTAATTCGTCAATTTTGATCACTCAAGCTGCCAAAACTGGAAATTTCCAAACATTTGTCAGGCAGGGAACTTAAGGAGGTTGTATCTAACAGGAAGGCAGTCAAATCAAGAGATGAATAGTTGATGGGATAGAGGGCGTATTAATATGGGGATTTTGGATAATGCAATTCAGTGGTTGAATGTATGATTAAGTAGGAAGATATATTTTATACAATGTATTTTCTTATCATTTCACTCGTAAAGTTTTGACGCACGTTTGACCTGATCAGTTTTCGGGTCGTAATTATTGAAAACTTTCAGAATTCCAAAAAAAAACTACTGTCCATTTTGTCAGTATGTTTTAGTCATCAAATGATTTGAAATATGGAGGCCGCCATTAAATATAGATAAGGAATGCGCATAGTAGCTTTCCTATGGCTCAATGGTTATTTTTCTGAAAATTAATTCAAAAATAGGCAAGTTTGCTACAGAGTATATAAACCCAATTAAGGCTATTCAGAAAATTCACAATGGTCCTACATTTTCATGAGACACCCATAATAAATAAATATACAAATGCAAAAGTGTATAAATATTCTTAGGAAAAATGACCACAATGATTGTCGTACAAAACTTAACACTAATAAATTTTAGTTTTGAGCGACAATGACAAATCTTACAGTAATCGAACTTGGTATATCAAGTTCGATTATTGTAGGCTATACTCATCAAGATAGAAAGCACACAAAAGAACGCTATAGGAGAGAATTCATAAACAAGATTTTAGTCTCATTAGCTGGAATTCCATTTCCACTTTTAATGGACCGAAATGCTGTCCATTCAAGTGCATTCTGAACCCATCTCTTTTCCAGATAGGTTATTCAACACAAGCTGCTGCCACACAATGGATACTTGTTATCCAGTGCCATCTTGCACCGACAGCTGAAGAAAGGAAAAGGTAAATAAAATGGGTATCAATTTAGGAATAAATATGCTTAGACCACATAGGCATAAGGGAATAATGAGTTGATGCAACATTCAAATGCAGACATTTTTAATAAATGTCCTTAGCGTGCTTTTAGAAACGTAAATTGAGGTGTATTTTGTACTATCGAATTTGCAAAATAACACGAACCTTCAGCTTTCAGGAGGAAAATAGATGTTTTCAACGTGTAGCACTTTTTAGAAACTAGTTTCCTATACAGTAAATTACCTAAATATTGTGTTCATAAATGATGAAGCTATTTGTCAAAGAACATGTCAAAAAACGAAATTTTTCTGTAAACGTCAAAATATGGAACATGTTTCCGGCTTTTATACTACAAACATGCTACCATTTAATGTTATCATGCATTCACGGAATAGTTTATTTATTGTGCATATAGTCATTTTTGCGATACTTCTAAAATGAATTTAGAAGCATTTAGAAGTATTTCCGGTATCATAATACCAATATTTGAAAAAAATCACTTCTAATTTTTTAAAACATCTTTAAAATATTTCATTTGTATTTCAAGTATACTATACGTCTCCATGAAATAAATGTTAACAATAATGCAGATAATTTGAAAAATCTTTAATTTCAGATTTCAAATTTTTCTAAAATTGGGAACGATTTATGTTAGCTCATCCTCAAAACAACTTACGTAATGTAATACTTCGTAAAGTTTATTATGGGAAATTTTACTATATTGGGGTTCGAGAATACGTAGGAAATAATATACAGAAATTTCCAAAATAATTGAATAAAAACGAAAATGCAGGACCTCCAGACTTCCGAAGTCCTGTACTTTACATATTAATTATAAGTAGACATTTATCAAGTTCCCCAGACATTCCTGTCAAACAATGCAGCACATATTATTAGATGAGATACAATTTAACTGCGTTTCATCCCAATGGCACCATCCGTGGGTAGACAAGTGACGCAGTACACTGGTTTAAGAAGTCATTAAGTGTGTGAAGATTTATTTAAAAATTGGATGCAATGGCGACAAGTTTCATCCGTCGCCCAGATCAAGTTTTAGAGTGTTTGTTGCATATAAGCAAAACTTAGCTGCAGTTAGCCGTTAAGAGTAAATTTTGTGTCTGGTGACACTAACTGTTATTGCTGTTTCAGTGTTTAGCTAAAAATGAACGAAAATTTCAAGTGCCAAATGTGGGTTGCAAAGACTTTGCACTCTAGTAAATCAAGCATATTTATTACATAACACCATGCAAAAGAAACTACAATTTTGTAATATTCTATGGGATAATATGCCATTTAGCAAATTAAACCTACCATTCGCTTTCCAACAAAATTCAATAAATTTAACATGAAAAAAAAAAGGAAAACATCCACGTTATGCTGTTCCTGTATTACTAACGTTTCTAGCAAGCTATGTATGTTTTTGAATTAGCGGAGTCTATAACCATTAATATATCGTAGCTCTTAAAATTAATGGTTATTAAATGTGTACACTATTTAGTAAACAAAAATTATTCTTTAATTTCCAACGAAAATCAACAATTTATTTCGAAAAAAAGCATCTAATTATTAATTTAAATGTATAATGAAACTGACATTTCCAAGATACAAACGTGTTTTCATAAAATTGTCGACGAATTGTTGCACAAATTTAAATGTAGTGGGGTTTTTTTGCAAAATTTTAATGAATTGGAAATCTAGACGAAATTAAAATATTATTTAAATATACTCTGCAAATTATTATATCTCAAAACATTCCGCACCACATGTATTCAAATCGTGTAAGGAGCAATTTAAATATAAATAAATCTAGACCACACATGGCAATTTATAAAAATTGTGTAATTACACAAACATATTCATCGACTATATATATATGCTTGAGGTTATTTCTTTAGTTATACAATATATTTGATACATACAAGCCAAGGTTAATATAAGCCTATGTTTACTTGCAAATTAGCCGTTATAAATAGAAAACTATGGCAAGCTACATTAGTAGAGTACACAGTTTCATGAAAACTTTTAACTGGTACATATTTTACCCTATTAACTTGATTACGTTAACTACGTTTTTCAACAACAACCAGGCTAATAATTTAGTTTACAAATGAGAATAAACGGAAGAAGCTAATTGTTCGTTTGAGAAAGAACTCATTTTAATGTAAACAACCCATACTAAATTTGCATATGTTGCTAGCGCCATGGCAACCAAAATAACATCCTGGCATCACAAATATCATATATCATATCAGAATTTCAATTAAGCAATTTTAGGGAAGCAAAGCTTGTTTTATGCTTTCCATGGAGACGCGTATATTATTTTACTCATTGTGCTTTCGCTTTTTCCGTTTAAGAAATTCAATAATTGCTTTAATAATTTAGCTAGAATCAATTATGCATTAGAACCATGAAATTTCATCGCAATCACTATATTGGAAAACAATTCCACAATTATACTTCAACAGCATTACAGCTATACAAATTCTGATTTGCATAAAATTAAGTTCTACTATCGCTAAAACAAAACTCCTGACATTTCAAAGTTAAATATATCATAATTTGCAGCAACAAAATATAACGCAATCGAATTTATCAAACTCATTAGATAAATATCAATCTTTTGTATTAATGTAGACAGCAAAACTTTGGAATTCAATATACTCCTTTACAGCACCTGGTGAATAATTCAATTCAACTCAACTTAGTACTCTACAGTCAACCCTAATCATTTCAGGAGAATATCCTACGTCAGCAGCGACTTGGACATTATTGTTAATATGAATTTTCACTAAATCTGGACTTTCGCCAGTTAGGCTATTCCATCGTCTAATCGCAAGCAAAAAGAATGACCAATAGTAAGCATCCGTCTTGGCACGATGCTCGGACAAAGAATTTGAGTGATTATGTCTACTCCTATAGTGGTCGTTAGGTGTTAAAATATTAGAAACAATATGTGAATTATAAGAAAAATTAAAACGTTCGAATAACCCCATAGATAACTTAGCGTCTGGACCTCAACGTGTCCCAATTTAGAGAGTGGAGCATTTCTGTCATGTGACAAATCTGGCTGCCCTACGCTGGACCATCTCTATAGCCTGAATATGAACCATCAACAAAAAGCATTTTGAACACTATTTTGATTTGCAGTGTAGCACATTTTTTTAAAGAGTTATTTTATTTTTAAATGTAAACTGACAAGGTCTACCCATACAAAAATGACTCAGAATTCAGCGTTCTAAACCTCTGCAGAAAAGTATATTTCAGAATTATGGTGTCTTTTTAAATGCCAGGTTCACACGCTCCAGACTTTAGTGCGTTTTGGTGCCGCGCGCATGCACATAGGCGGTTCCTCCAAATGCTTCCCCATTTAAACCATAGGGTACTTCACATGCGCAATAGGGCTGTCTGGAGAATGTGGTGACGTGTACGTACTGTGAACATGTGCAGCCATTACCAGATTTTTGATGGACGGATGTCATTTGTCCGTCCTCAATGTTTTCTGGACAGTGTGAACCTGGCATAATTCTCCATGAGTCATTTCTGTAGAATTCTGCAGAATCTATTATGCTGCATTTCTACAGAATGCATATTTATAAAAAAATTGTTCACAAAGGGAAGTAAAACTGGAAACTTGCAAACACCAGCCTAATGCTTTTACCCACTCGGCCACCCGTACTACTTGGAAATGGGGTTTATTAGTATAGGGGATTTATTAGATTAGAGGAGTTTATTAGTTTGGAGTATTTCTGCGAGTTTAAAGCATCTTTAAAATTCTGCATAAATTTGGTTGAAAGCTGTGCAGACTATTTTCTGGAAATACAAATTGCCAGAATTGCATAAAATTTCGGCATAATAGTTTCTGCAGGAAATACACTGGGATATTTTTGAATATGTTTGATATAAAAAAGATTCACACTAATTAAAAGCACAACAGCAAATTTGTATCAACTAAAGTGGTACTGACTTGCACTTTGTGTATCCACAATAAATTATGCAGACAATTCTAGATTAAATATTGCATGAAAGAATCTTGGCATATTTGTTTTTTTTTTCTCTGAAGTTTCAAAACTATCATGTTAGTGCCATATCCCAAAGAGGCTAACAAAACGAGGCAAAAATAATAAAAACTTAAGTACAGTGTACAGTACATACAGAATGTATAAGAGCGATAGAATCTTTAAATCTTATTCGTTTTTGCCTTTAGGGCTAGCAAGGAAATAGTTTCCCTGCTTATAAGTTGGAATGAGTCAGCAAAAAATAGCAAAGCCATGGATACCTACACAAGACTACAAACTTTATGCAGCGATACTGCATAAAAAATGATATTAAGTTTAACCATACATGTACACGGGACACAAAATATTTTTTTCTAAGCAGAGATATAGGCTGATTTGATATAATTCTGCATCAATCTGTCTTACAATTATGAGTATTTTTTTGTGCTGTAAAACCGAGATAAACATCATGCTGTTATGTTATAGACTGAAATTGTGCTACATAGAAATATGGGGCCTAACGATGATCGAGACTGACACAACCACAATTCCCTATCGTTAAACATTAAATTGATGGATATGTGAAACACCAGATGCAGTTTTATATGTAAGATGTATATGGATAATCACAAGAAATAATGGACATAACATTTTCTACAGAATAGGCTATTGTTATAAGTTAAACATACCGGAAATAGATATTTCAAATCCTGGATGGATGGATAGTCATTGTTGATAAAAGAGGTTTTTTATAGAAAATATTATATTTAAATGATATTCTTGCAGTTTGATGTATCACCTTAGTAACAAGTTCATTATGTTGATATATAAACCATTTTGAATTGTAAAACCTTTCATGCATCATTTAGAAGCCATATGGTTTGAAATATTCCAATCGTCATATTTGGACACTTGTTTACCATGTTTGTAAATTTAATAACATTTTGATTGCCGGTGTCTCATTTTTATGGCTTTTAAAGAATCACAGCATAAAATTCATGAAAGGTCAAAACATTTGTAAGGATTTTAAACTCAATTTTCCTCCAACTGCTAAATTTCTAAGTTTAGGCTCTACAAAACACATGTGTAGCACATATGGCCATACCTGCACATGTTATGTATATGACCATACTTGCACATACATGTTATGTATATGACCATACTTGCACATACATGTTATGTATATGGCCATAATTGTACAGATGTCTAATCTCTAGTCTAGCCATGCATATATCAAAAGGGCTCGTACATGATTTTTTAAAGCAAGCACAATTAAGGTATCTAAAGGTGCATTTCCACGTGAGAGAAACTTTCGAGATGCTCACGATTGTAGTTATCAATGTAGCACGTGCAAAAATGCACGTTCTACTGATCGAGAGCAGTCTCTGGCAACAGCTTGCAAAATACGAAATTTTCGAATTTTGAGAGCAGCTGTCGAGAGCTAGGCCAAAAATGTAGCAAAAACGATCTGATGATGGCCTTTCCCGGATAACAGCAGAGCATTGAGATGTTTAAGTTTACGGTTTTTTTTAATGTTTAATTCCAGCCAAGTTTGGGAAATTTTGTGAAATACGAGATGTGACGAGTAACTCGCAAGAATTAATCTCACGTGAAAATACACCTTAATACTGTGTATCATTTCTTTTAACACAAGTGAAGAAAATTGAAGGGCATGCAGGGCCCTATACCACAAAAATGTACAAGTATTAATGTACAAGTTGCAAGTATATGGATTTGTAAATTATGGAGTTGTAGTATTGCATTCCACCAATAATCTCCGCAACTTGTAAATTATTAGTAAATGTGTACAAGTGATGTCACAAAAGTACAAGTCTAAGGTGAAAAAAAATGGTGTCTCGAGAAAATGAAATGCTACTTCTCTGTGCTATTGAAGCTAAAAAGGGCATAATCTTTGGTAAATTTGACAGCAATTTGTCAAAAACAGATACAGTGATCTTCACTGTCACTGGACCACATGTATATTTAATTAAAACCATTCTATCCCTATTCCAAATGCTTTCTAATACTTAATTTACAAGTAATCATTTACCTATAACAAATTCTCTACAATTTACAAGCAATTTGCTAATAGCAATACCTTTGTGGAACAGACACTTGTAAACTGACAAGATTTGCTCTAACATATGGTCTAACAAATTACAATTGTACAATTATTATCTGTGGAACACAACTTGTACTTTTTGTACAAGTATCACTCCATACCCCTACAAGTATAAGACCATACTGTTGTGGAATAGGGCCCAGATGTGCCCCGAAAGTCTGGGAAAATCGAGGATTTAACGTCTAATTGTAAAACAGAAAACTACAGAGTTGAATATGCTATTCCAAACGTATTATGCCCCTTTTTCAGTGGGCAATGCCAGGTTTAGGTCTAGTATTGTGTACCATTAACAGAAACTTAAAAAACACCGCTGTAGGTCCAAAGATAATTTTTGTTCTGAGCACCTGTGTTCCACAATGTTATTTTGAAGCATTTGCTCCATAATGCAACCATTTTCACCGACGCGATGTTGGTGCCCCTATTTTCTGTTCACGATTCCACAAGCATCCATCACGTACCAAGCGCCAAGTTTAATTTTAATCTTGAGGATTTTACTTGTCCCTACCGCCATTGTTTTGCGAAAAGGAAGTAATGATAGGCGATAAGTAGAATGGAGGCCACAAAACTTGACGTCACCACTGAGATACATTAGACAAAGTTTTTTTTTTTTCGTATAAGCACACATTTAAAGCTTCATCAATGTGCACGGGCACGTGTTAGCTGGAGTTGCGCCTTACTTTACGGCTTTGCCATTTTCTCTCGGGGACATTAAGACAATGAAAATCTCTGCATTATTTCCACGGCACACCGCCGAAGTACACATGCGCGTGTATCGTTATTGTAACAATGACAAAAAAATCCGGATATAAAAGCAGGCCCAAAGCCCATCGCATCAGCATGTAATGGGAAAGTCGGTGATGGCAGGCAAAGCTTAGCGAAAAATTTCTAAGTAACGAATACCTCCAAGATTCGCTAATCTTCGAATCAAAGGTAAGCAACCTGCTACCATGGTAAATCAGTTTTCATTGCACGCGTTAAAAAACACGAAATTAGTTTTTGCATTTTAATTTTCAATAACACAATTTTGTTTTTGTTACAGAAATCAAGCACAATGACCTATGACCGCTGCAAAAAGCAGATAGCCGAGTACGTATCTATCTTATAGTTCCACATTGATAGATAGCTTTCTAAAGCAATAAAAAATATTCACTCTATTATAGCGTCTATTATATCTATTATAATCTATTATATCGTTGAATAAGTTCTAGCTCATGGGTACAACTTTAATATTATAAAATAATAAATATTAGTATTTATATACCTAGATCTGTTAATATGCATATCGTGTTCTACCACATAATGGAAATGGAAATTACGTGGGAAAATATCACGTTTTCAGATGCTTTTCGAGCTATGATAATTGTATTCACAAGTAATTGAAAACCTGGTTTTCATGGATGTCTGTTAATGAAATGTGCAGCATAATCATTATGTAGTTATGGTGGTAAACCGTACATTTATATTTTCGGAATGGTTTTAAATATATCTGCCAGCTTTTATTCATATAAATCTACAGTAGAACCTGTCTAAATGCATACTCTTGGGACCTGTGAAAAAATATGCTTTTAGGCAGGTTATCCTTTTCAATCCTAGATGATTTACTAGCTATTGGGCGCCATTTTATTGTAAGTACAGACATTACAGGTACAGTAATTGCCATGAATCTCTCTGCCTGATGCATTTGGTAGCAATTGTTTAGGCCTGCATCTTGGAAAAATGACGTAAAGGTTCAACGCACAATGACAAATTTTGTTAGTATACCCCTGTATCAGTACAAAAAGGATCATCCAAGTGCTTCACACAAGGAACACGTACAGTGGCTTGACAAATCACAAGATAATGGTCAGTTAATCCACAACCTCAATAACACTGAAGAAGTTAACATACCATCTAGCCAAATTTGACAACACAAAACTCAATGTTAAACCTCTACGGGCCTTCAGATATCCAGCTATCGAGTCTGAACTTAGGTAGTGGTTCAACCCCAACAAGAAACGTGTCAATTTAAGTGGAAACCTCATCTTAGGTTGATATTTTTTGAAGTTCCACTGTTAATATTAACTTGCAAAAGCATTAAGCTCGTTGCCTAGCATTGGTCCTTAGCCATAGTGCTGCCGAAATATAGGCCAAAGTCGAAAATCATCACCAAACAAACAGCGTTTCGCCACACAAAGACCTCATATTCGGCGCAGCTCGATTTTAGTTCGTAGTTTGGAAAAAAAACTTACAGAAACTTGAACAATATTAGGAAAAACTCATTGTTTATGAGTTGGTTTTTGTGTTTAATGGTCACAATGTCTGAAAACTAAAGTATCTTACAGTGGTAAAAAAGTTAAAGAAAATAAAGATAGAATTGCAACACATATTTCAACAACAAGAAATAGTAAACAAAAATGGCAGAAATGACATTATAAAAAGTTGAAATTAATCTATTAGACCACATAACCCCAAAAAATAAATAAAGCAGACGCGGAAACATATGTTGAGATTGTGGAAACGCCTGAAGGTGAAGTATCAGGCATTTAACGATCGTGAGTGTACATATTATGGACAGGAATCTAGCTGTACAAACACGTTTATATATATATACAAACACATGCACAAAAAGTTTGCCCTCCGGGTTTGTTTCATAATAGCTGTACAATTTTGATATTTAAATCTATTTACAAAATGGCGGCTGAAACAAACCCGGAGGGCTAACTTTTTTTGCATACGTTTGTAAAAACGTGTATATACGTACAATGTACGTCTTGGTGGAGACCCGGCTTTAGAATAAAACAGTTCATTGAACATTATCCTGTCTCCATTATTCTATTTAAATTACGTGATCGTCGTTTTACATTATTCTAATTTTGTATGTTTAAAATTCACATGCTTGCAGTGCGTAATGAAACTTGAATTGTAAAGCGCATTACATTCGTGAAAAAGAAATTTTGTAATAACATAACAATGTTCCTTCATTTAGAAAGTGGTTTAGTCGCCCTTACATAAATCACCAATAATTCCCAATCCTTACCCCAAAATCATCTTCGAGATCTTTACCCCAAGAGCATCTTCCAGATCTTTACCCCAAGAGCATCTTCCAGATCTTTACCCCAAGAGCATCTTCCAGATCTTTACCCCAAGAGCATCTTC
>JAQGBW010000597.1:0-37762 GCA_034698625.1 Julus scanicus | reverse complement strand
GTGACGTTTTTCTGCAAAAAATTAAGCTCCGCCTCGCCCGACGGACGACGTTGGGCGATGCATTGTGAACCAGGCATTAGTCACGGAAGATCAGTAAAAACTGAACGAAAATTTCCTTGAAATCACTGCTTTACTATATGCATGCAAATGTTATCAAGGAAATAATAAATGCATCATCCTTGACAGCTTTGACAAACATGACAACTTGACAAAAACCTTGACATACTGTTTTAGGGGAAGAGAAAGTCTTTTCTACCAAATAAGCTTAGTAAAATTCAACTTGTTAATAATTATCGACTTCGTTGGAAAGTCTGCTGCATTTATTTACTCCAATCTGATTATATCAAGGTACATTGAGTTCCACATATGTATTACATTGTTGTGATGAGACCTAAAAACATTATGCAGAAACAGACGAGGCAGTTAATAATTAAGCAATTAATACTTATATTTGCAATATCGGAATAGACCAATTATTGGTTGGAAAAATTGGCTTACCTAAGCAATTAATACTTATATTTGCAATATCGGAATAGACCAATTATTGGTTGGAAAAATTGGCTTACCGCTATTTAGTTTGCCACGCTAAAGTTTGTTGTACACGTCTATGTTGTCTTTTGATGCTTTTTAAACGAAAGATTAACAATTACTATCCAATTAACATTTCAACATCGGCCAATAGTGACATATTCTAATGTAAATTGCTATGCCCTACATTTTTCATTTTTGAAAATTTAATTCAACTGACTAAAGCGTGGCCTTCTGAAATGCATTGGATAATTTTATGCTTAACTTAAATGTATAAAATACCGCTAATATATACCGTACTTTATTGCAGTTTATTCCACTTCAACATCATACCACACTGTCACGTGCCACTGAATTCAAATAAAGCGCCATTTCGAGTTGCTGGGATGTTTCGAGTGATGGCGCTGCCGTTGCGGTTAATGCACTCGGCGCTCCTGATTCGTGCTTTCCATTATGAAACATGGATTCTGACAGGAGTGACTACGATAGGAGGTATGGAATTAATTTTAATTAAGAATAATTAGTGCGAATCGGTTAAGGGGAATAATTTTAAAGTTACAAAGGCGCGTAATATGCATGCCGCTTATATGTTTACGCAAGAAAGCCAATTTTAAAGGAGGATTCGTCCTGAAACCTGTGCAGGTGGCCTATCTCCAATGCAAATGCTTGGCACAAAGTTGCATTGTTACGTTGGTTGGCTCGAAGATCGATAGTTAGATTTGTCAATGATGAAATTTAACGAGTCACATTATACAGTGTGACGCATGCATGCAGTTTTGTAATTGTTATTCCTGTTTTTTTTTTAAAATCAGACAACAACCGTTCCATGAAATCACATTTGTGAACTTTGACCTAGCCCCAGAGAAAACAACTGTCTAGAATGCGCCATTTGTTGAAAATATTTAATTTTTTTTTTCTGGTCTTGATTAAAGTTTTATGGATTAGCTAAGAAGAATGTGATATATTTAATTTATCGGGCTTGTGGTGTGGTCATTTCCTATCAGGAAGTTAAAAAACGGAATTTTAAGATATTATAAACCCTTCCGCTGACATGTTTGCAAATCGGGTCAAATATAGACTGCATGGGCTCTCGTATAAACGAATAATACTGTTTAGTGCCTGTATACTATTAAATTGGAAACGCCCATTCTGGTCTACTTTGAAATGTAACTGGAAAACAATTTTTTGTCCGTTTTGGCATATCACATTACAATTTTTATCAGTGCACAGAACAATTAATAATCTGTGTAGCTAATCTTGCTGATGCAGTTGTAATTCGCAATTTAAGCTAAATTAAGACTGTATTAATGTTTAAGCTAACATTAGCCAAACACGTGAATACAAAATCGACCAAATAAACTTTATGATAATGTTTCTCGTACTGTGGCCGGGGAGTCCCTCTTTGCGGGTCAGCAAGGTCAGAACTATCTTCATAAAAATATTATTTATATTGACATGTGGTCAATGTAAAAGTTTTTGTATTATTTTTTAAATGAATATATACTTCCCAGGTTAAATTTCCAAGATGGTAAATATCAATAAATGTAATTACCGACACGAACAAAGACACAATGTGATCATGAGGTCAAAACATTTGAAATATTTTACTTCTTAAGTTAATGAATATTATATGGATGAATTTAGTATAGCAGTAATACTTTGTACTTTAAAATTTGGAGAATAATTCTAATTGAGCAGTTTATATTTTTACACTGATGCCCAGAGTTGGGCGACTTAGTTGCGGAGCTATCCGCCTAGCAATTGGGGAAACCCAGGTCCAATTATCGACCAAACTGACAGTAGTTTTCAAGTATTTCCACAGTTGTTTCCAGGAAAATGCCAGGAAAGTTTCTCTAGTGTAAAAAATAGTGGCAGTGATCATGTTCCTGCCTGCTCTCTATATTCTTTTATTTCCTCTTTCATTTACCTAACTTGCATGCATATACATGGTGTTTTTTCCTCATAATATGTATCAATGATTAAATTAACGATGTCATTTGCGGATTATGTAATTGTTATATAGGTTATACAGGAACTTCCACGGTTCACTACCTAATGACAAATCCCACAACTTCCTGTGCTTGGTGTAAATTTTAAATTAGATATATTGTATGTCAACCTTTTATTTTATTTTTTCAGTAATACAAGTATAGATCCATATGGTTTTGAGCGTCCAGAAGATTTTGACTATGCAACTTATAATGAGTTTATTGCAAGCTATTTACGAACCTTAGCACGACGGAAACTAAGATGGGAGAAATTACACCCGACGAAAAAACTAAAACACAGCGCTAGAGGTAAGCAACAATCAAGCTGATTTTTCTAAATTCGGAATTTGATAAAAAGTTGTACAATTTGGGAAATTTATTATTTACAGTGAAACGCTATGTTCGGAAAGGAATTCCAGAAGAGCACAGGAAACTGGTTGAGTGCATCTTAAATTAATGTTGTGATAACTTTCATGAAGATTATTTTAACTAAACATAGTTGGGATATTTTCTTCCATGTCTTTAGGTGTGGCTTGTTTCCAGTGGGGCTCAGAAACGATGGAATGAAAATCCAGATTTATATAAAAAGCTACTGAAAGCTAAAAAAGATGAAGAAATGATTGAAGTAATTAAAACAGGTGAGTTCAGATTGTTTCGATATCATTATATTATTTGATTGATAGATTTATTGAATACATTTTGTTTAGACATTCCAAGAACATTCCCTGACAATATTTACTTTCAAAATCCTGGACAGGGTTTCCTACAACCCCTTTACAATGTTTTAGTAGCGTTTGTGAACTATCACCCAGAAATTGGCTATTGCCAGGTAAGTTGCAAAGTTATTGGTTGTGTTATTTGGAATACCTATTGTTTTCTCCATAATTTATTGATTGATTGTCTACTTAACATTGTTCATTAGGGCTTAAATTATATAGCAGGATTGCTATTACTAGTTGCGAAGGAAGAAACTGCAGCTTTTTGGCTGCTCACTACATTGATTGAGAAAATTTTGCCAGGTATGGGCACACTAGCTCTGGAATTAGCTTTACAGTAGAACCCGTCTAAGAAGTTCTCCCCTTTAAGAAGTGGAATTTTTGCAGTCCCAAGAGTACAATTATAATGTAATATTTTGTAAGGTTTTGAGTCACAACCCTTTTATCGATCTCCCGATATGGCGATATAACTAAAAAAGATTTAAATTTCGCTAAGAATCAATCTCCACAAAGTAATAAAAGCTTTATCACTGTGATTTTTTAAAGTGAATGTTAATCCCACCTTTGACCTGAGTGGAAGTTGGCAAGCAATTGTATATGCCCTAATGGACTGATGATGAAAGAGGAGGGTGCAAACAAAAGCACAACATTTTTCACATTTTTCAAATTTTAACGTTTACTAAATTTTTCCCACTTAAGAGTTTCGAAAAATTGGGTCCCTTGAAAAGCTTCTTAACAGGGTTCTACTGTAAGTATTTTATAGTTGGATTCCCAGCATTTTGATCAGTGATGCAAAGTTAAATCCTGGATTTTGTGTAGAGGGACATTTCTACATTAGATGAATATCATAGTTAACTTTCTCAAGACCATTAAAATCGATGTTTCCAGATTACTATTCGGCAGGAATGAAAGGCCTTTTAGTTGACACTGAAGTAATTTCAGAATTGGTTAGGTGAGAAAATTACTGTAACCCTAATTTACATTAGTTCCAGTTACATTATCTAATTTGCCGATATCTTACTGTATGTGTGCCTTAAAGTTAACAGAGCTTTAAACATTGCTCTAATTTGATTTACTGTTTTTTTCTGTGCAGAAATCGCCAACCTTTAGTTCACCACCACTTAGAGTCGTTGGGAATAACCTGGCCTCTGCTGTGCACCAAGTGGTTTATATGTCTTTATGTTGATGTTCTCCCTATTGAGGTTAGTCTAGTTTAATGCTATTACATATTATTGACCGGCTTCACATTACTTGGCATGCAGTCTAAGAATGTCTGCTGTAATAACATTAGAGGTTAGGGTGTCCAGCAGCCATAAAAATTGAGAAATTTACTTTAATCGGAGAAATGTTTTATGCCAAATTTCTCTAGAAATTTTTGTATGCTTTTTCAAAAAAAACACTGCTAAAGTTGGGAGTTGGAGAGGAGTTTTTGAAAATGTAAAGAAATATACTCGAATGTTTCCCATTAAAATTACTGGACACCCTGCAGGTGATCAAATAAATCCCCATTTTATAGCAAAAAAGTACCTCTTGCATTACTTTGTTTTCCAACTGTTGATGCATAATGTCAGATTTTCAATGAATTAAGCGACGAAGAAAGGAAATCCTCCTTAACTAAGATTCAAATGTCTTAACACAATTTACAGACTGTGTTACGAATATGGGACTGCATGTTTTACGAAGGCAGCAAAATACTTCTGCGGGTAGGAATCACGCTGATCATGATGAACAGCGTTAACTTACTCCAGTGTTCCGACATCGGCGAAGCCATCAATTGCATCCATGCACTGGCCAAAAGCGAGCCTATTGTTAAGTGCCATGATTTCATGCAGGTGAGTACAAGTTTTTGACCGCCATAAAAAAAACGAGGCCAAATTGGTTAAATTATTAGGATATTTTCTCACTTCACTATATCTCAATAGGACATTTTCAAAATTCCTGGACGCCTGCCTTCACGTGACGTTGAACGTCTCAGACAGAAGTATACAGAGAATTCAAAAGTGCCATCTTGAATCTAATCCACTTGGATTTTCAAGGTAAATTCTTGAAGTGCCATCATTCCTGTTTCTTCGTTCAGAAGATATCACGACAGCCATTCCATATTTTTAGTAAGTATTATTATTATAACTATTTATTAAATGCACAATACAAAAAAGTATTTCACATGTGTTTCACTTCCAATTGAAGTGGCAGCTGTTCTATTGCCAGATATGCTAGAATGCTCGTTTTCTTTAGGCAGACAGCTCTTACAAATGTGATACTGTGCCATTACAGTGGGTTCCAATGTCATATTTGTGCATTTCAATTTTAAGTGCAACTGAGCGATGACCTTTATTTTATTGCTGACACGTTACATTCAGCAAATTCATTTTTCTGTTACTGGTATATAGAAAGATTGAAATGTATTATTCCAATATGAAGGACAATGCAAGCCTACTTTTATTTTTATTATCCATTGTTCAAATGCTGCATCTTGAAATTTGCTTTCGAACATCACTATTTTGTTATTTCTGATAACAAATCCACCATTAGAGCATCATAATGTAAGCAATAGTCACTAATTTAGTGATGAAATGCAATACGAGTTGTGGTCTGATGGATAATTGAAGTATTGTTTATTTTTGAGATAGTGATGATTCTGAAAAGTGTTATGGTGTTTGCGATCTAAAATATGACGGTAACATTTTGTATTAATAATGCTAGAACTATTAAGTTAAATGATGCGACCATGATGGTCATTTTTCCAGTGCATTTGCCACATCTATTCGTTTGATTTTTAAACCACTTCATTCAGTTATTGAACATTCAATAAACTGAGTACAATGTACAGTAGTTTTTTTCCTCCATAATAGTTGTGGATTATGCCTTCCAAGTGCATTGCAAAGGCATTTTTGCAAAACTCACAGGTTAAAAATGTATTAAGTCTGCAGAATAACATTGAGAAATCCAGAATGAATTTACCACTGGAAGATCCTTACAGCTAAAGTGTAACTTTTTATCTAGTATGTTGGTGATATTCAGTCTTTCAATATATCACTCGGAATCACATTAATTGGAGTGGAAGACGTTTAAGCATATGTGACCACGGTCAACCAAAAGGTACATACAGTGAGCAATTTAATTTTAAAATGTGTCCAGGAATAGGTCTTGGTTTTGCTGGAATGGCAAACACTTGGTTTTGTTGTTGTTCATACAAATGCAAGATTTGGATTTTAGTTATTACATAGAAGTAAAGTTTTGTCAAATGTAATGTAAGTTTCCATAAATAACGTACCATAAGAGATCTTTTTATCCTAGTTTTTACTTTCTCTTTTAATGAAAGTTTCTGAAGCTCAAAAATTACTTAAAAATTTAGATTATCGTGCTTTAGTGTTTGCTAAGACTTCACTAAGAATTTGATTAGTGAAACAGGAATGTGAAAACGATTGTTTACAGTTACACAATCTCTAATCCGAATTTCTAAAAACTTATGAATTCATATTGTGTCAGGTCCCAAGGTTTATGGCAATATATTGCAGTCAATTAAAGCTGTGGTTGAATAACAATCAGTCTTGATGTGGTGAACAACTTGAGTGGTGTAATTTTATTTCATTAACTTTAGAAACTTCTCACTTTGGAGAAAGTATATGAAAAAAAAAACCAACTTTCCATACATGTTATCGATACATTCTTAAAAGCACGTTTTGAAGTTTAATTTTATGACAATATGGAATTTCATGAGTGTATCTGTACGTATTTGACACAATTCTACCCATGAATTGATTTAGGGTATATTTCCCCACACGGATGTGTCTTAATAATAAAACTGCAAACATAATTATGATGACATTAACTATAATGAGAACAGGTTTAAAAATAATCTCATTAATGTACGTGATGAAATTCTGTTCAACAATTAGATCCAATTGGGCCAATCTGCATCTATGGCTTGGACTAATTACACTTGTAGTTCCAACTGAAAGCGAAATCCTTTTCAGATGCATATCTCTCAAAAAGTCACTTGCAGTTTCACACGTAATCTAAAATGTGACGTCCCCAATGAAACTAGTGGTAGCAATTATGCCTCGCAATATCTGATGAAAACTTGTAGTATTTAGTTTTGCTCATTGTTTTTGAGGGTTACCACATACTTAAAAAAATTGATTGCAAACATTTTTACACAAACATGAAACTTGTGTCCAAAGCATGGTTTCACTAGTAAATTAACCATTTTCATGTCATTCACCTGATGCAGCAATGTATTTTGTTAGTAGAGTTGCAGGTCATTATCCTGCGAAACCCTCATACGTCACTTCATATTTGCAAATGCTTGGCGCCTTTATGTGCACCCATATTTGATTAGTTATCAGTATTTGTTGATAACTCCGACTATACTGAATGCAGTGTGTGTGTTGCAAACTTCTCATAAAATGTCTTCTCTTAAATCAAAATTCTGCAAACGTTTCCCTGGTCTCTTCCATTTTTCAACTTAATGTCGAAAGCATAATTAATGCTTATACTTCTTTTGTTTCTTATTGAAATTAAACTTGCTCCCTGGCAATATCCAGGATGTGCGGGACCAAAACTCAGTATTTTAATAATGTTCCAATTTATTATTATGCAAATAAATATGGCAAATATTCAATTTATGCGCAAGAGACGTGATTGTTGTAATTGATTGTTAATTGCGTGTTATCGTAAATTATCAATGGTAGTGTTTATCAGCCGGATATGTTTTATGCAGGTTTATCACCTATGGTGTACTGTGGCAATGTTAACACTTTTGTGTGCCATTAGTTGAAAACCTAGAAATTATGAATATATTTTTTTTAAAGAAAAGCAAACGTTTGTCGTACTCAAGTATTAAACATATAGAACACAATTTCAAGTACCTATATTTAGTTATTTATGGTGAACTTCTTGTAATGATAGTTGGGTCACCACTTTTTAAACAAGTAGATCAAAAGTAAATTTTACTGGCTTTATGTTAGTGATTTCTCTGTTTGAGGTATATGTAGTGTCTGGACATAAGCCTAAAAGTCCAAACTGTAATTTCACTATCAAAAAGGTTACGTTAGGCTAGATGTTTGTACTTTTTGGCCTTTATCCGGGAACCAAGTTATATATTCATGATGAGTTTGAGGTTTGAAGTCTGGAACAAAACCTGTGTCAAAAAAAAAACCGATTCTAATCATATTAATGGCCGCAGTTTCATATCACCAGGATAACATTTTATAATATTAGCAATGCATTAGAACTATTACAATAATCCACAGTAATCAAATTGAAATCTATAGAGGCATTCTTGAAAAGATTAATCATCCAGTTGTTGTCAAATATCATGCACATCCATATCTACATGTATTTTTAAAGTAGATATCACATGAGGCCTTGTACCTCAGCTCAAATGTCTCTTAAGAGCATGAGCGATACCCATTTTCTAATGGTGGCGCGCAGTGCCTCAAAAATATGCTAGATTCGTAGAAAAAAATTCCCAGAACGTTAAAATTTATCAAAAGTTAAGGAACGATATTCATTACGTACTTGAAATGAACATGCATGCGGCACACTAAAAGATTGGTATCCATGGTGGCAATCTTAATATTATAATCAAATTGCAAGGTTCGGTATCATTATCTAACGAAATATTTAATCGAAATGTAGCGCCTCTTGATAAGAGTATTATTGGCTTAATTCTAGCAACTGCCGCAGGTAGATAACACTGCTAATCTGGGGGGATTTATTATCAAAAAGTAATCATTATCAGCCAATACCAAGTAACAGTTGGTAAAAAAAATGCTTGCACCACTACTATTGTAGCTTCCCAAATATGGACCCCTTATTTTGATATAGCATGTAGCGAAATATTTATTAATAGGCAAACAAATGAAACTTTAAATAAGTGTTGAGTTTAAGGCTTGTGTGTCTTGCTTATACACTAGTGCAAACTTTATTTTGGAACTGTTTGTGAGAGGGTATGACGCACCAAAAACGTGATGTGCATCATAGTTCAAAATCTTGTTTCCTCAACGTTTTTCTTAGTTTAGAAACTTGCAATGACGGGAAGTTGCATAATTTTTTCAATTGAATTTTTATCCAAACAAATTTATTTGAATCATCATCGATGGTCATCTACTTTGTTGATGAAAATACACTTTAAGTACACCACAGCGTACTATAAGTGCTAACTTTATTCATTTCACATTTAAATCCTCAGATATTTCAATATTTTAAAAACTTTTTAAAATTTAAGTATCAGTACTGAAATGTTGCCAAAGTTGCAATGGCAATCATTTTGGCCATGTTTCAGCAAAACAACTTAACAAGGCTTAAGTCAATCATGCGCAACTTCCTATGTTTTACTTACATCATACTTTCGTAACTCTTTTGATATTCTCTGACAGTTTAGAAATGTATTTTGTAAATTCGAAGGCTTCTAGACATTGCAACTGTTCTTGTTTGTTTGCAAATTTTGTGCCAAAATTCATATCGCATTCAGTAAACACGAACTTAGGGGCATTATATATGTCATTACCACATTGTATTATTCGTACATAAGTGTCATTCCTCGTGATACCCTAGTTTTATTGTTTAACTTAAAGCTTCAAACACACTCATTTTCTAAATACATTTTTTTTTTTTTTTTTTTTTTTTTTTTGCAATTCAGCCGTGAGATATATCAAATGCGTAAAATGTGTAGTTAAAATTGTTCAATAATGCACCACAATTTCCAACAGTGTATAATTTATAAACTATAAAACGTACTCGGAATTTCAGAGATAGAATTCAATGTTATTTTTTTCACTTCTACAATTGTTGGAACATTTGTTTTCAAAACTGTTGTTGATCTGTATACCACTAAAACGGCATTGTACGGCACACGTACTAGTTATTCGTAATGTGCATACTTTGCATTTAGTTTATTACGCACTTTTAGGAATATGACCTGCTAAATTCACAGGTGAATTAGTTTGAACTACACAGTAAAACACACTTTTGCGTATTTAGTTTTATTTTTGTAATATCTAATCGCTGGACATTTTTTAAAATAAATTCCCATTGTAAAAGATAAATTGACATGAAGCTGGCACTAATTATCACTTGGATATTATTGGGCATTATCACCATTCTGCAAACTACTCATATTTTCGTTTTCCAACATAATTTTATGACACTACGTTTTGCTTTGTTGCTTGATATTTGATTAGTTCACTTCGTCAATCTAGAAAATTCATTGCCCTATGTTAAAGTTATGAAATTGGCATCATACTAATTTAGATTATTAATGTTTGCAAGGTTAACTTAATATTGAGAGGCCATTCAAAAGGAGAGAAAGTACCATATATAAGCAACAGCTCACACTTGTGTACTAGGTTTGAAGAAAGAATTTTCCGTCTTAAAGAGATACAAATTGTACAATGAGCAAACTTGGCTCAGACACTTTGGATATGCATTTTTTTTCGCAAAATGTTTCGAGGTCATTAATATCCATCAATTGATTGCTTAGAAAAGTACAATTATGGTAATGTCTTACTCATATTTCGTCCATGGAGTGGTCCATCTTGTAAACCAGTCATTCATTTAGAAGACTAGTTTAAAACAACGTGTTATTGCATTTTGCAATTTAACATTCTGCATGTGTTATTGTGCCTCCAACAACCATGTTTGGTCTTTGGCTTTCCTCCTTAGTCAGTAGAAATTACAAAACTTTTAAGCAGCACAAATGCTAGATTATAAATAAGCATACTTGTATCATACCACTTAAAGCTCAAACAACATATGCTGTATTTTGAAGTTGTTAACCTTAGAAAAGGCACTAACACTGGTGATCAAATTGTTATCTACAGATTTTATTTGGCATTGCTCAGCCATACATACCAACATTCTTTAAATCCAATGAACACTTACAATTTTATCAAAATTCTTAAACTGTAGTTTGCTACTTGTAAACCAATGCAATTGTCAATGCTGAGAAGACAGACCATCACCATTTAGTTCAAAAGTGCATTTGACAAATACATGGTCTTGTATCAAAACATGTGAAAATGAAATCTTAGTTAGCATTTGGTACGCAAGAGTCCACAACTTTGGAAGCTCACTGAAAGGCCTTTGCAGAACGAGCAAGGGAGATAGGCAATGCTGTTAATGGTTTATTCTAAATTGCTAGTTTTATCTTTTGCCTTGATTTACAAGTAATACTAGTAGAAAAGCTACGTCAGTGCGCACGTTGCCATTTTATGGAGAAAAAAAAATCCAACTTTAGTTGAACTGCCCTTTGTTGGTAAAATATTAACTAGCTGCTAAGGTCTACATTTCTTACAAAAAACGGTATATTCAAATATTTTCAAGTGACCTCCTACTAAACTCAATATACTATAAATTAGATTTTATTCCTTATTTCTTACACTGAACAATTTGAAATTAATTTCCAACATTAAAAGTAAACCAACCCCAGAAGAGGCAGGAGTGAAGTTGTCACCAATGGCAAAAACAAAAACAAATTTTACAAAAAAACAACGCAGGGAGCCAGGTGCAGAAAACAGATAGTGATTAAAACTTAAGGCCACATTTAATCCAAACTATTTCTTTCGATTAGATCTTGACCCCCATAAAGTTCCAGGGACAAAGCACGTTTCAGTTAGAAACATTCACCGAAATTTACATCACATGAATCAAAGGGTTAAGGCTTGACAGAAAGAACTTTAGCAGTGGATCTTTATGAGAGTCAAAACTTCTCGAGCTAATCTTTGCAAAAATGTGATTTGTTGGTGTTTTGAGGAATGTTTGTTACTAAGTAAAAAAGGTGTCAGAGTGGCTAAGCATAAATGAAGATAAAGCTTTTAATAACAAATAATCCTGCCTATACATCTTGAATTTTGCTCAATTCAATTTGTGAATTTAGATTCTTAAAAACATTTTTAAACAATTTTCCTGGAATTTCAAACTAAAGTTACTCAAACTGTCAATCCCCCTTTGTATTTTATTCCTTCCCACCCTCAATTACTCTTGCTCGCATTTTCGCTTGGGTGGGGCATTCTCAAAAACAGAACTGCCACACGCTCAAACTAGATTGTGGCCAAATTAATTAGTCCTTAAACTGATTGATATCCCTTCTGGCGGCTGCGTTTTCGGCCAATAAGGTAAGCGATTAGCACAATGACTACAAGCGCAGCGAGAGCACATCCCACTGCAATCGGCACGATATCACTATTAGTAAAATCTGCATCACATTCGGTGGCTATTGGGAGAAGAAAACGCGGATTAATCCAAGTTTCAAAATTGAATTTCAGGACTTTAAATGTTACTTTGCTTTTTGAACATTTAAATTAAAAAGTTACTTACCATATCCAAAATCGTCTTTCTTAGTTTGTGTCCCATAAGAAAGGAACTGAAGGTCTGAAAACCTCACAGTGTCAGTGTTATTATTGTGTTCAGTTAAATTGACATAAACGTCCTCCATACACATATACGAGTCCTGTAACGACTGGAGCTCATAATCGTCAACGCTTATATTTAAATTTTGAGAAGATCCAGGTCCTGGAAAAAATGTTTATGGTACAAAAAGTGAATATTACCATCAATTCTTGTCTATTAAACCGAGGCTATTTACATTTCAGAAAATAACTGCACCAGTATTAAGGTTTAGTTTGACACTCTTAGACGATTTGGGTAAATTACCTGAACTTGTAGATAATGTGAATTCTGTTGCGTCATACTCGAAATCCAGGCGAATAGAACTTAAGGAATATCCCTTATCACCATTTTCAACTGGCGAGAACTTTATAGCTAGTGTATAGGGTTTGCCGTTTAACGAAGACCATGATAATCCAAAATCTTGATCATCACCCTTCTTACTGCAGTTATTTGCAGCAACCGAGGCATTTTCAGGTACATCAATTGTTGCATTCCACTGTGAACAGGAAGAAAAACGAGAAATTCTCTTTATCAATGCCCACTCGAGGAATGCTAGCTTTTTTAATGCCAAAAATCTTTAGAACTCACATATTGGCCAGCAGAAGTAAAGTAAACTATTCCAAACTGGATACCACCCTTAAGCAGAACACAATATTCACCAGCTTTTTCAGGATTTTCTAAAACCCACGTGTATACATGAGCGCTTGCTGGAATTTTAGTAGGGGCTGGTGTAGTAGGACCAGCTGGGGTTGTCGGTGTTGTGGTAGTAGGAGAGGCGGTTGTAGGTGGAGTGGTTGTAGGTGGTGGAGCAGTTGTTGGTGGGGCTGTTGTAGGTGGTGCTGTACTTTGAGCAGTAGTGGCCGGTGTTGTTGTAGGGGCAGTGGTCGGGGCAGCAGTTGAAGCTGGTGTCTGAGTCGTTGGAGCGGTTGTTGGAGCATCAGTCGGACTGGAACCTTGACCTAGAGTATGAAAAGGAATATTTTTAGAATATCCTTTGGCAATAAGTATAGGGATACTTGTAAGGATCTTAAAACTCATTCATATTAATGCATGGTATATCATACACAAGTATTAAAATAAGAAAATACAAAGATTTTAATAATATGGAAATAAATTTTTGGCAGTCATTCCAAAACAAGTTTAACAACTTCATACAATCATTTTTTTCCAAGTTAAAATAGCATTGTAGTGCTCACTTTTATTATGGTTGGTAAAGAAATGCTTTATGAATTTAAAGAAGCCGTACAAAAGCAGTGCCATCTAAGCAGTTTTTTCACGACTTGCTCTCGTATGAAATGCAATTGGATCATTTTTGAGTGGCGTGTTTCTGCAATCTTTGTCTTATGATAGTCCAAACTTAACACAAAAAAACCCACTGAACTCTGGTAACGTTTCCTGTCAGAGTAACAACCAAACTGTCTGGGCAGTCTGTCACCAAGTGCCATGTCTAAAATTAAACTAATCATTTGTCTCCAGTTTCGCCAATTCGACTTTGAATCATCACAGGCACAACTCTATGAAAAGAAAGATCATACAGAAAATCTTTTAAAATAAATTATTAACCCATGAATTGGAACTGAACTAAACTAAGAATTGAGGAATAGACTGTAGTCATCAAAGCTTTATGAAGATTTGAGTAATCAGAAATTTAAGGCCCAATGTAAGTTTGCAAGGATACTCAGAATAGCTGTAGCTCTTAAAATTACATTTCATAGAAGGCGTTAGATAACAAGTTAACCAAAGTTCTAACCAGATAATGGCACCGGGCCAAAAGCAGCATTATCATAACCAATAACTTTCGTTTCACCATTTATCTTTTGCAGGACCTCCTGTTATTTAGTTGTTTTATCAGCGTACTTGTGGTGTCATGCGCTTCTGACGCAAACAGGTTGGCGATAGGACTGGTTTTCGCCTTTGTTTATTCAAAGCAAACTTAAATTAGACCAACATTTCATGTTTAAATGTGAAGAAAGAATCAATGTCTGATACCATAAACCCATAGCCCTGTACTGTATTTACAGAGCAAGACTATGGACTAGACGCCATCAACAACAAAAACTGAAAATTGGGGAAAGGGGGATAACCTTGCACTGCCTTATAAGCATTTCAATTGCATTCGGGTCAACTGAACCTAAAGACTTAACCATTATCCGATATAAAAACTTGGCCTGTGCAGTAAATTTATTGAAAAAATTCAAGGATTTCAAAGTTCAATTTAATTTGGGAAAACCCCCATATAGCTAAACACTAAAAAAATGTATATCGACCACACAACTTATTGAACAGTAGACTGGCTAGACCACATCTCCAGAGGGCAACTTAAGTTGGTCATTACTGGAGGCCTAGCCAAGGGACAACAGACAATTGGTTAAAAGTAGGGCTTAGTGCTAGTAAGGAGTAGGGATTGCATCAATTTAGAGTTAAGTTAATTGGCTTTATTAGTTGCATCATTCATACTTCAACAATAGGTTGCAAGCAGTTTTTGATGCAGATAGCCCAAAACAACACTGAATTTTGACTAAGAACGACCAGTGCATTAGAGATGGTCATTATGAATGGACCCTTCGTTAAGTAGCTTTAATATTAAAACCGAAGCCAAGGTTTCATAGTCGCATAGGCAAATCCGGTGTTGCGCCAGGTTGTGCGACACATGCCAAAACGTACACCTTTGAAGCGTCCCAATAACGTCAACAATAAACTGGTCCTAGTACACTTATTGCAACACAAAACTGGCAGGCAAAAACCTTCCTGAACAGATGCCAAATGAAACAGGCCACCCCAGCCCAATATAATAATCCCTAGTATTCTGGAATTACAGTAGCACCAGCAGCCAAGTAAAGGAAACAATTTCAATGCTGTTTTTGAAATCATAGTTGACATTAGTCATTGCTATATGTCCTGAATCAGAAAACGCCCCCTATTCTGTACAGGGTGCCTCATTGCAACGAAACCTGGAACTTAGAAGTTGTTGTTCACATGTTGCTTTGGCCAATCTCTCCACAATTATCTGCTCTGATAAACTCAATTTCTAGAACAAATTTGAGAATGGGGATCCAGGTTGCAGATCAGTTTATTCTGCGATAATGGAGTTTCTTGAACCAAATGGAGGGGGCCAGTGACACCATTGACCCATACCAACTTGGCTCACAAAAACACCATAGTCTCATGATGATAATACATAGGAAATTTCCAGATAAATGCGTATGAGACACGAGTCTGCAGAGTATTATTGATTTAAAGGTCAGGCCATGACAGATTCGACTAATCATCCTACCGAACAGCTGTATTAAAAACCACTTTGCAAGGTCATATGCAAGCGCCATAGGTATTGTTCCAACAGGATGAGTTTGCAAACATTTCGAAATAATTGGGATTTTCAAGCCATTGGAAGACACAATTTCTTTTAATTGAAAGCCAGACTTTCATTTAGTCCCAAATGATAGCAGTATCTCATGTGAAATAATTATCGCAATTTCGACGATTTCAATGCAACTGCCTATCATTTTGGACGTGCTCCAACATTGGCACAGGCTGAACCTTTTGAAATGTTGTCAGCAAGAATTTGATACGCGATCGGATACTCTGAGATACCAATCAAAATTTTCCTTGCTGGTGCTAATTCGAAGATTCAACAGGCCTATGTGGAGTACGTGTAAATCGTGGTAATGCGTAATTAGAGCCTCAACCACACCGCAAAAAGCTAGTTGCAAACTGTTAATATTTATCTTTGGTCCAGATAAGAAATTTTTAGAAAAAAAAAAGCACAAAAAAACTTCTCTGTTGAAGTACATCCAATCCAACGGATATCTATGATGTCCATGGACTTTACACTTTACACGCAATGAAGTTGCTTAAATAGGCCACAAATAAAAAAAATGTTTACACCATTTGGACATAAGGTCATTTACACGGGCATACAATGCGCTAAACCCCTCTTTAATTAAACATGAATTCCTTTTAATTAATATTTGCCGATCGGCATACGTTTCCAAGAGTTACCTGCTGAAATAACATTTAACAAGTTTGTGCAAACAATTTCCTTCATTGCTTGATATTTTAACTGTAAAATAACCT
Organism: Julus scanicus; assembly: GCA_034698625.1. Lineage (NCBI taxonomy): Eukaryota > Metazoa > Arthropoda > Diplopoda > Julida > Julidae > Julus > Julus scanicus. The sequence goes on along the minus strand of JAQGBW010000597.1, from coordinate 21,063 downwards.
GGATAATTTAAGCAAATAGCTAAAATGTTTTAAAAACTATTTTTATAGAATCCTCCATATCAAGTTTCGTAATACCATCTAAAACCGCGCAAGTTTAGCATGGAGATTTCCAGAATATCCACCGAAAATAAAATCAAGTTGACTTGTCATCGACATTAAATTTATTGTTACTCCCCCAATGAAGACTAAACTAACAAACAAATTACGTGCCAATTAACTTTGTTACTACGCCATCGATAACAAGCTATTATTAGCCAAAATCTGGAATCAACTTATCAAAATGAGAACGGTTACCATATTTTGGTACAAATATGGCTGCGCTAGAATGCTGCATAGAAAAAGTTGAGACCGAAATACAAATTTTTAAAGTAATTTTTATATATTGAAAGTATCAAGATCAGCCGACATATTAGCAGATCACATGACTTTCAGGACATTTGTCCACCTACCCGCCACGCCACCTCCGCGATATACAGAAGCCCCAAAATGTTTAAAAAACATCTTAAGAACAATAAAAAAAAAGGATATCTTACCTAGCGCGAACGCGAATACCGCGAACAGAATGAGAATCCGAAACTTCATGTTATTTGTGTGAGCAATGGCCGTACACGGGATACTTGATAACGACCAAACCAAAAATGAACGCCGATGTCCCCTGACCAACCACACAAATAGTACTTATACCACTATGATAAGGAGCGTGATGTCATCAATATCACGAAAAATAGTGCGGGCAAAGTTCGTTTCTACGAACGAAGTCTGAATGGAAATTCGATTGCCTACGAGAAAAATAGGTCCTTAAGGGTAAATAATGGTCACCTCATTGGTCAAACGCTAATTATTTAAAGAAAATAATATTTGTCAACAGCATCACGTGATGGTGAATCGTCCAAGGCTCCATCACGAGCTCCTGTTGCGATTAGCACGCGTGCCTCGTTTTTACTAGTGAATAGGCGCGCGTGTGAAACGACGAGCGCCATTTAACTTTGTTCATCTTTCTATCTGAGTTTTGAGATTTTGTGAATTGAAATTGTCAGTTAATTAAGTAGACTTTGAACCATGAAACCCAGTGTTGTTGCCGATGAAATGTTTCCCGAAGGTGCTGGTCCATATATGGATCTTGAGGAGGTAGGTCAAACGACAACAACGGCGAATATATTGTATATGTAGATGTTCAATGTCACTTGCATTCATACTGAATAACTTCTATCTGTTCTATTATATTTATTGTACACTTCTGAAATAGTTCTGTTTAAGAAATAACCTTACACTTCAACAAACAGATACGACTGTCTAATTTTATGTAAAAAAACCGCGCTATGCATATTTTTAATTTGATGGTAATTTCAAATAAGTGGAATATTAATAAACGTGCGCTTATACAACTCTTTAAAACCGTTTTATGACTTGTTCATAAATACTTTTAGGTAAGGAAACGTTTACAAAACTAGATTAACATCTAATCAATAATTTGTAATCAATCCACTAATTTTAGCCGACAAATATCGTACGTGATAACTAACTTGGAATAAACATTGGAAATTGGAATTGCAATTTGTATTGGTCCCAATTTCGATAAATATGTCGATTGAGTTGAGAGAACACCTGTGGTATAATCATCATATTTATGAATTGCATGTATAATAATTTCATTTGATGCAGTTGTCATGAAAACAACCTTAAACTTGGCATCAGCAATTCGATTAGATCTTGAAGAATATTTCGTTTGAAAAATATCATTTCGCCTAATTTGTTCTACAAAGGGGTCATGCACTGCTGACCACATTCTTTTAGAATGCAATCTACACTATGCCTTTTGTAACTGACGTCAGGTTGAATCCATAATCTAATCGTCTAATCAAACAAACTTCCGTGTTCTATGTCCTGTCGATTTCACTGTTTTTCCATCTGTTTCAGGCCGGTGGATCAAGTGGTCTTTTAATGGACCTGGCAGCTAACGAGAAATCGGTTCATGCTGACTTTTTTAATGGCAAGTGCCCTATTTAATCCTAGACACCAACATAACTAGCTATATTCCCATTTTTATCCACTCCTTTCAGTATTAATTTCCCCAAAATATAAGTGCATCATAGGCCAGACTAGGAATTTTTTATTTAAATTTGCTGTTGTGGCTATAATTTATTCAGGTCTTTGATGTTTAATTAAAGGTTTTGACATCTGTCCACTTGATGGCAGCTGATTTTATTGCACCTGAATTAAAATGACCAAGGATTAATCAAATGATAGGTAGGAATCATGCATTAATAATTGAATGTTCAATAGCACCAAAATGCCCCAGGAATAAAATTCAGGGAAAAGAACCATAGCTTAAATGTATGCATTTATCTGAATGAAGGGTTACATCTAAGATCATGAATGTTTAAAACTACTTATTGTACTTGTCTTGTTGCTATTCTTGGGGTTTTTAAATGTGGTCTAACTAAATATGACCCATATGAAGCTCTCATCAATAACGCTGAACATTGTTGTGAAATATCAAAGTTATTTTTTGGTCAGATGACTAATATGATTAAGCACAAAAGTTCTCAATCGTTTTGCAAACTTTCCAGGCAAACTTAACATTTCATACATGATAGATTATAACGTAAGATTAATTCTGATGACCGAAATTAAATACGAGTTTATCACTTTGTTTTCAAATATTTTAATTTGTTATCAAAATACATTCAAACTTTCCCATAGATCCTGGTTTCGAAAAAAATTGATTTATCTGATACTACAGTTGATAGAACTGCACAAATATGGAAACTGTTTAATCTAGTTTATCATTTGCGTAAATGTCCTGAATGAGGGATGGATTGTAAGCCTAAGTTCTTTGACATTGCCTCGACAAAACATGAAACGTTATTAGCTTTATTTTTCTGTTTGCTGTTACCATGGCACCTGGTCTAGTTAACATTTGCTGTATTAACTCAAGAACTGACCTATTCGCTTATTTAAGTTCCTGATACCAATACTGTTGTAATAACAGGAATATGAAATACCTCACATGATCATTAGAAAAAATGTAACATGACTTGGTTTTTTTCGATAGCCCTTTGGCTTAGTTGTATGCTGACTACGTAAAAATCGTATTGAGCTTGAAATTCCTAGTCTGAGCTGGCATTTTTATATATTTTTATCATTATCCGGTTGAGTGTAATCTTATGTTACATTTTCATTGCATGCAATAGATTTCGAAGATCTTTTTGATGATGAAGACCTGCAATGAATTGCCTGATGGTACCGACTATTGTTCTGCTATTTCTGGAATGTTTTACTAATCATATTGTGCTGATACCAAACCGTGATTGTAGGTCGCTCACTAATCAGCTTTCAACTGACTGAATGCCCATGCGTTGAGTGAGGGAATTATTATGATTATAAACACTGTTACAGTGCTTGAAAAACCGAGATAAGATTGCAATCAATAAGAAGTACAGGCATTTTTAACCTGGCAAATCCTTATCACATGATGTCTTTATTTATCAGTATAGATTTCTCTGAATGGGATTTTGTTATAATTTTCACCTTTGATTGCCCCTTGTTAATAAAATGAAGTATTGTCAAAAATTGAGTTCATTGGATTTGTGGGCTTCTCCCATGGTTACAAAATAACAAGGGGAACAAAAATTACAATCCATTGGGTATGAAATTGGAATATAACTTCTAGTCTGACATGCAGTTTGAAAATGTTAATTTCTTCAGCACTGTATTTACAATGCTTGAAATTCTCTAATTCTCCAAAAAGTTAAATTTTAAGTTAGGCATTAATTTTATTAGTTAGTTAAAGAAAATTTCCAGATTTTAAAGAAAACAATGAATAGCATCTCTCAGTTTTCTTGTGATAAAATTGTTAAGTTTTGGAACATAAAAATGAAAGGATTAATTTTGCCATGGATGTCATTTCAGTATTTTTATGTGGCTTCTTGATAAAAAGTCTTGCACCTGACAATTTGGAGATAAGTTTTCGACTGATTTACACATTGTCAGATACAATCACGAGTGTAGTTTGTAGATTTTTGTAATAAATATTATTAGACACTTCACAGAAGTGTGAAGGGGTTGAAGACAATTTAGACAACTTCGAAATCTAAATAACAAAATTGTTTAATTATTCAACTTCCGTGACCTTTCCAGGTTTTAAACATTTTTTCCCTGACCAGCTCAAACTGCAGCAAAAATGTGTATTTTTACTTCAGGAAAATTGCATTTTTCCTATCGAAAAGTGTTTTTTTCAAGAAAAACATCTGATTTTTAATCCCGAAAATTTCAATTTTGCTGCAGAAAGTTTGTATTTTTACCACAGAAAAATCAGTTTTTTACTGCAGGAAAATCGGATTTTTATTCCCGAAAAATGCAATTTTGCAGCAGAAAATTTGTATTTTTACTGAAGAAAACTTGCATTTTTACCACAGGAAATCGAAATTTTTACCACAGAAAAACGGATTTTTAATCCCGTTCAAAAAGGGCCAAAAATAGAACATCCAGATGCAGAAAATTACCCTCACTAGTAGAAAACCTATGACGGCTAATTACTGTTTCCCTTATTTTGTCCATATGGTGTCCAAAGCCCAGCAAATTAATTTAAACTCTTTAAAGTTCAACATTTTTTATTGTAAATTTCCCTGACTTTTTCTCTACACATTTCTCCCTGACATTTCCAGGTCTGAGGGAACCCTGTCTTAACTAAGATCAAGTTTAAACTCAAGAAGATCAAATCTTCTAGTTAAATTACTTTGTATAATTTTTTTGAACTTAGGACGTGTCATTAATTTAATCTGCAAATGTAAAATTAGGAAATACGATCTTGAAAAATTATGTGACAATGAGTCATTCATCAACAGGTTAATACGTGTGCGTTACTTTATAAGTCAAAATTGAAGTCAAATACATTATTCATAAAAGTGACCATTTAAAATAAACATTTGCAAAATTCCTGGGAAATGTTTGCCTATTCCGACCCCGTCCACATCATATCTAAAAAGCTACTAATATTCAAAATATACTAATACTCAGCTATAAATTTCGGAATAAATTTTTGTCAATGTAAAAAATAAAATTCTGATATTTAGTTCATTTTTATAAATTATTCAAACAATAAAACTAAACTTGTTTTGTACAAGTTTACAAACTAAACATCAACGGAGTTAGCTGACTAATTTCCCCCAATTATGAATTTGAGACTTCAATGTAATCACCTTTTACGACCTTTTCATCTAAGTAACTGATGGTTTTCCCTTTGTCCATTGTTTGCTCACATGCCCCCATTGGCGGCACTAGGGTTGGTGTCACCCCCCTCACGACACCCAATAGTATACAGATCTGAGATCTCCTCCAAGTCCGCTCATTTTTGCTGATTTTTGTTTTTAAATTCACGTTTGCAAATCAAAATAGAAAATGGAATATTTTCATAAAATAAGAAAATTTTATCATTATTTTGCATTTTGGTGTCACCCCTTGTGATGGTGTCACCCGGTGCGGTCCGCACCCCCCGCACCCCCCTAGTGCCGCCACTGCATGATGCCCCTACTTTGAAATGAGCTGGGCTACTTAAATTACACACACGTGACTTGTTTCCAACAGGGGAAATTCCCGTTTATGTTATTCAATGCAGTTGGTTACATAACGCTATACTGTCCAGGCTTTAACTTGCTTTATATTCTTATTTGAGAAAGTTCAAGAATTGTAAGGTCCCTGTTCTACACGGTTAGTATTCAACATTTAATTTTATTGGGGAAACTTAATGTGTTGTCCAGTTTAAATGCTGTAAGATAAGTTATTTATTCACATTCTTGTAGTTAGCATTTCATATTTGTTTTTTTCTTACCAAAATTCTGTTTTAACGGTGGGTACATTTCTAATATTTTACGTTAAACATTGAGGTTTTTACTTTTTAAAAATACCTAAGAATGGAATCGCAAACATAATTAAAATGTACATTATAAAACAATTATATTGTATCAAATTTTTAAAATTTAAAAAATGGCGGAATTTGTTCATATGTATATTTGTTCACACGATTTTAATCGTGTTAATTCAACTGAATTTGTTGTCATCCATTAGTGAATGATTGTAGAGCTACCAAATATGAAATCAATGCTATACTTTATTTCTAATTATTTCAGGAGCCCTATAACACAATGAACCTTGCATACAAACCTGGAGACATCATCATCGGTAACTGTGATGCTTTTGTCAAAATCCTTTCCAGCGAGTTTAAAAACAGGCGCTGTCATAATTGTTTTGCTGAAAAATGGAACCTTAAGTCATGCTCATCGTGCCATATACTCATGTACTGTGATAAAAAATGTCAAATTCAAGATTGGAAAATCGCACATAAGTTGGAATGCAAATCCAAATGTTTTCGTGAATATTGTCAGATAAACATGAACGCCGACGTCAAGGCTATACTGTTCCGAATGTACGCTCTGCTGAAATTGCACCCAGATTTGGCAACCAAGCCATATACTCTTCATGATGGCACTACAAAATGTTTCAACGATCTGATGTCTCACAAGGAAAACTTGGCAAGAGATGTAGCAGTAAAGATGGAGAGCGAAAATCTGACAAAACGCATAAACGCAGAAAACCCAGATGAAATAGTAACAGCCGATTACTTTTTTCGATTGCTTGGGATTCACAAGACGAATTGCTTCGGCATCCTAAACAAGAACGAATCGTGTCAAATTGGATCTGGGATTTTCGTCCAGCCATCTACCTTTAACCATTCCTGCAAACCAACAGCTTTTTACCAGAATAAAGGAATACAACTTCAAATCCGTGCTATCGGCCCAATTCCAAAGGGAGAAGAGCCCCACATTTCATACTTGTCCAATCACTTGGACAAGGCTAAACGTCAAAAGTTACTCCAGGAACGCTACAACTTTGAATGCCATTGCGAAAAGTGTGATTCCAATTCTGATTCTGATGTCAATTATGACAAGCTGAATTTCATGGTTGGAGAAATGAAAATGATGGAAGCGCTACCGTTTTATGGAGGCAATTGGAAAACCATTTATGCCAAACATGAAGAAATAGTTAAGATGTTTAGGAAAATTTATCACGAATTCGATGAGCGCATCACCAACCAGTTCAACAGAGCATTTACCATTGCCATCAACTTGAAAGTTGATAGGCGGGAGTTGAAAGATTTGTATGAAGTCACTCGCCTACATTTAATGACAACGAATGGCGAGAATCATTGGTGTTATAAAAGTTTTTTAGAAAGTTATGCTGCTTTCTTTAAATAGTTTTTAAAATGAAATTTTTTTTGCATGCTGTCTATCATATTATTATTCAGTACAGTTCATGGAGATTAATGGCCTTTTGTAACTTTAGTTGAATATTTGCTAAAGTTTGTTTTTCATTTTAGACTAGAAAGCTGTTATTAGACTATTAATAGACTAAATTTTCGTAGTTTACCTAAGCGTCAGAAATTTATGGCTGTTTGAACGAGTTTCTGTTTTATATACTTTTATAATCATTAGTTTTATAAATCTTGATTCTTGTTTTTGCTAGTTGCCCGTCATTATAGGTCATAGAGATTATTGGCTTTTTGGTAACTTTTTAATTTTTGCTAAACTTACTTTTATAATCCAAAGCTATGATAACGCTAGTATTAGTACATTTATTTTATCTTAAGTAGACTAAATTTTCATTGTTTTATGTTAGTGTCAGTAATTTCTGACCATATTTGAATAACTATAATGTTTTAATTGTCTTAGTTTTCAAATTCTTGATTCTTGTTTTAGCATGATGCCCATCATATTATACTTTCAAGTCATGGAGATTATGGCTTTTGTAATTTTGGAATATTTGCTAATGTGATTCCATAATCCAAAGAGTTAACAATATACGTTACTTTTGTCTTAAATAACAACTGAAACTTGACCTTTTAGCTGTATTTGCATATTGTTTTTAATTTCATAAGTTTGAATATTCTTGATTAAAAAGAAATACTTTTGAAAGTTAAATCAACCTTTGCAGTAATAAAAAGTTGAGAAAAGTGCGTGAGTTTATTTGTATTACTTGTGGTACATCCTCAACATTATAACGTCTTCAACCTGTGAGAAGAAAGTTTAACAAGTAAATTTGGTAATACCAGGTTTAAAGTGTTATACACATTTTATTTAAACGGTTTTAAAATCCGTAAAATATAGGTGATCACGCAATTAATTGCAACAGATTATAAAACAAATTAAAAAAAAAACGAATTATCAAACTTCAAAACAAACTCATTTTATCTAGTAAGTTTGATTTTTAATTGGCTACAGATAATTGCGTGCCCACCGCTATTTTAAACATACAATTTATTTTATTAAGTTTAAAATTAGAATTAGAATTAGCGTTTGAATTAGAAAGTGCACTTTCTAATTCCTAACAATGATAATGATAAAATTTCTGGATAAATTATTTAAACTTGTATTAAGAGGTTGCATTGAATTTGGGATCATCTGTTTCCTCAAATGGTTACTAGATGGCGTTTATAATCAAATATTTGCCGGCAAAGTCAAAAACTCAAAGTACACATGATTGCGTAATGACACTGGCATGTCGTGACAAATTATTACCTTTTTCAACTTAATGAACCAATTAGATTCGTAAGATGCAAATTGGAATATTCCAATTATTTGTCAAAAAAGTGTATTTTTATTGTAATCTTTGTTTCTGATAGCCTTTTTTTTTTTCGAAGCAGTGCCCGTACAAGTTGGTTGGTATGCTCTTCATACATATTATATTTACAGTTTGCTGTGTTGTTTAGGGCAAATAAGTTCTTACATTACAATTATACAGGGTTTGTTAGTACATGTAGATAGATTTATTACCAAATTCGAGGTTATTGAACTTAGTAACATGTTAGACGTGTCAAGAAAGTAAATCTTAAAGTTTTTAACATATTTGAATTGCATGCAACATATACCTTGAGAGGCTTTAAAAATATAGTTTGAGAAATACTTCTGGTGAAATTATCTACTCTGGTTTGAAAAAAATAAATTCAATAGAAAAAATGTATTAAGATTATAAATTCCACTTTGTAAGCTTATTAACGAACACATCTTCACCCTAAGCCAGGAGAGGACAAGTAATAAGCTTAGGGTTTGAAATATAAAAATTGCTATAAATTTACTTTAAAGTTTCCCGAGTTTAAATGAAATTAAAAAAAAAACAAGTCTGTTCTTTAACCAAACATTTCCTAACAACATTTTTTTTTTTTTGAATACTGCAATCTTTAGCACATGACATTCTATGTACTCCATGAAATAACTTAAGTTCTAGGCAAGATCTTTAACCTATATTATTTGCGTACATATTTTATTTCAGGTCTTGATATCTGAGAAAATGGCAGTTGCGTTCGTACCAGGGCAGGTCATTGTTGACGATTGCGAGCCTTTCGTTAAATTTCTTCTACCACAATTCAGGTCAATTCGATGCAATACATGTTTTATGCGGAAAAAGCAACTCAAAGAATGTAGTACGTGCGGATTAGTAAGTTATTGTGACGAAGAATGCGCAAACATAGATTTTGAAAGAGGACATAAATTGGAATGCAAGATGGAATGCTATAGGAAATTCTGCAGTGAACATCCACTTCACGAGGTTAACTTTTACTTGTTTCGCATGTATGCCTTGTCGAAGTTGGAGCCAGATTTAGGATACCAAAGAGTCGATCTCTACAATGGCATTAAAAGAACCTTCATCGATCTAATGTCCCACATAGAAATGATGGAGAAGGACAAGGTTGCATTAAAAAAGTGTAAAGAAATAGAAAGAAGCATAAGAAAAGAAGACCGATGCATGAAGCTAGACTATAAGGATTTTCTGGAATGGTATGGCATTTATAAAATCAATTGCACTCTCATCATGGACGAACGTAACATGTACACCATTGGTTTCGGAATTTACATCCAGGCCTCCGTGTTCGACCATTCATGCAAACCTACGGCCTTTGTCAGAAACGTAGGAACTAGTCTCCAAATTCGTGCTATTGCAAATATTCCTGCGGGACAGTCGCCTAATATCGACTATTTGGGGAAAACCTTGGACAAGGCAGAACGACGGAAGTTACTCCTGGAAAAGTACAATTTTGAATGTGCTTGCGAAAGGTGTGCCTCGAATGTGGATGACGAAATCAATTATGCCAATTTAAAGACCATTCTCGCGGATATGATCAAGTTGGAATCTTATCCAAAACTTGAAATAGATTGGAACGAAGCTTATGACAAATTTCTTGAAATTATGATGTCGTTTCAGGAAATATATAACGAATGCGACTTACGCATTACTAACGAGTACTGTAGAATTCTCCGCATTGCCAGCAAACTTCCAGATACTCCAGAAATTAAAATGAAATCATTAATCCAAGAAGCTTATGATCGTGTGCTGGTAACATACGGAGAAGAATATTATGTTCTTGATGAACTTAAAGAAAAATACCCTGTTTTAATTTAGCAGCGCTGTTCATTCTTGACAATGCTAGCCCTTGTGGCTTTTATTATAAACGATTTAAATGTTTTCACAAAAATTATGAGCAATTGATCTGAATTTCCTATTTTGCCGAGTTTTTTTTCTAAATTTATATGATCTGTGTCGCGACGTCGATTCATAGCAGCTGTTTTGATAAAGCGCTTTTTAAAATTTTGTATAAAAACGTTTGTTTTGCTAAATAAACTTCCTGATATTTTTAATTCCAAGAATGAGTTTTTAATATTAAACCGATTCAAACAATTGTAGTGGTCACACAATTTATTTTAGCAGATTGAAAAAACGAATTTGCACAAAATTGATTATAAATATGAATTTGGGCAGTGTAAGCTAGTATATTTTAAGTGAATTTTATATAAACTTTATATCATACTGTAATTAAGGTAATGGACTGACATAAGCATAGTGTCGAACTTTAAAAAGGCTAAAGTACATAGTTCTAGCCGGATATGCTAATTTAGGCGGAAATAAGTGTAGTGTACGCATGTGCGAGAGGTTGGAAAACTTGAATGAACTGATTAAAAAAAACAAATCGACTTAAATTTGCGCAAGTATGGGCATGCCTTGTTCATGACCTCGCATATTTCAATATTATATTAGCTAGTTTTTTTTTAAAAATACTTACATTAATTGCGGGACCACCATATGGTAAGTCACTGTCACTATAATTAACTTGTAAACTTTATTGGAATGCGTGTGGAATAAGGATAATAATTTGTATACACAAATTAATATTCAAATTATTTTGCCGAAAAATTCGGTAGCCAATAATCAGTTTCATTCAACCTTGTTCTGCAGATGAATTTCGTGACTGCTCCTATAATGAATCATCACGTGTGATGTGCAGTAAGTGCACCACAGGTGGCTGGAATGTCGTTAAGGAATGAATTCTATTCCTATGGTATTCTTTTGATGACATAAAGACTATTACCAAAATGTAAATTATGCTTTCTGCCAACCGCTCAGATAGTCTGGACACTGAAATACTGAATATTTGGCGGGTTCGATATATATGCTCGAATCATATCACCCACATTCATTTCGCGGAATTGTAATATTGAAACGTGTATGCAAATAGGACCATTTTAGTCGAAATTTGACTGGTCTTTAACCTCCACGTGTCACACATATTACAACATTTTCCCAGCATGCTGTTTTCTACATAAGTGTCCTATATTTGTGTGGATTCGATAACTTGTCAGTTGAGGTGGTGCTGAGCTGTTATTTGGCTGAACATTTTTTGGTCTTGAAAGGTTAGTTATGCTCTTAACTATTGCTTGCAAATAGTACAAATTTTAATAATATATTTTATTCAAATTTTTCCAACTATATATATCCTGAATAAGTACAAGTACTTGTTTTCCTTTCAGAAACCACTTTTAACTTGAAAAATGAGCGTCAGTTACAAACCGGGAGATATTATCATGGACAATAGCTTTCCTGTGATGAAGTTTCTTATGAATGGTTTCAGAACAACCGTCTGTAACAACTGCTTCCAGAAAGCAAGCGAGCTTATACCTTGTCCACATTGTGGGATATACTACTACTGCAACCCAGATTGTCTTAAGGAAGACTGGGACAAGGCGCACTCGGTGGAATGCCAGTCTCACTGTTTTCGTACTTACTGCAGCAGGGGTTTCTTCAAAGACATCAAGAGGCTCGTATTCAGGATGTATGCGATGTTGAAATTGGATTCGGATATTGAAACCAAGCCCTTCACGCTCCCCGACGGCAGCACGAGGACTTTCAAAGACATGTCAGCTAACACAGACGCCGTTGACAGAAACAGACCGTTGGCGAGGAAGTTGTTGAAGATGTCTACAGTCATGGCTTCTGACATACCAAGCAACAAATGCGGACTGAAGTATCTCGTCAGAATGTGTGGCATCCATCAAGCAAACAGTTTCTCCATTACTGATGGGACGAACGTGGCTCCAATAGGATGGGGTATTTATGTGGAACCCTCGATTTATGACCATTCTTGTAAAAACAATGCGTTGTTCATGACTGCAGGATTGAAACTTCAAGTTCGGGTCATAGGTCCGATTCCTGCAGGCTCAAAACCGTGTATTTCTTATATTGGCGATGTGTTATCCAGATTAGAACGTCGTAAGATGCTTTGGCAACGCTACTGCTTCTATTGCAATTGCAATATGTGCGTGTCTTATGCAGATAAGGATGTCAATTATCCTCGGCTGAAAGATATGATGGCGAACATGCACCAACAATGGAAGGAGCCTGAGCACACAAAAGCGTGGGAAGACATCAAAAAACAGCACGACGAAATTATTGGCTTGCTTAAGATAATGTTTCACGAGTACGATATGCACGCAACTTCCGAGCATATAAGGTTACTAAAGGTTGCCTTAAAAATGAATGTGGAAGGAGATGAATTGAAAAGTCTATACGAGACCGCCCTCGAATATGTGAAGATATCTTACGGACATGATCATTTCGTGTACACAGAACTCGACAGCGATTACAAACTCGCGTTTCCGTTGTAAGTGTTCTTCAGTTGTAGGAAACGCTGTTGTTATTGAATTGTTATGTTGTAACTTTTTTTTGGCGTAGTTTTAACAGTCAAAGTAACAAAAAGAATTTGAAACAATTTTTAATCCAATTGTGACTACTGCCAACTTTTAACAATGGTTTAATCAAATGTGTATTTTCAAGTTAATTATAATCTTTAGTGCGTTAGTTTTAAACTGTGCAATAAACTTTCTAAAATATTAAGATCAAAAAGTGTCAAATAGTGAGTGCAGGGGCGCCGAGAGCCAGGACCGGGCCCGGGGAAAAGAGGAGGGCAAGGAGTTGTATGTCATCACATTATTTTTTTTTGGGAGGAGTGATGGGGGGGGGGGGGGGGGGTGGGGAGGGGGAAAAAGGAAGGGAAGGGGGGAAATTAAATGGTCCTAGTTTTTACCATAGCAAATTTGCGTTTTTGACGTAGAAAAATCGAGTTTTTAACGTAAAAAAATCGATTTTTTCAGTTTTCATGACAATTATAAAAAGTCATTTTCAACGTTTAAATTTTTTTCACACATTCCGGTGGCCCGGGCCCCTAAAAATCCCGGGCCCGGGGATTTCCCCTCCTTCTCCCTTCCCCGCCCCCCCCCCTCCCCCTCTTGTCAGGCCTGAGTGAGTGATGTCAGAATTAACATGAAACTCCTATGGAAAACTATCTACATGGTTATCAGTGTTGCGGTTTTACTGCATTACAGAAGTTGACAATAATAAATGTCAAGTGAATAAAATAAAACATTCACCTCAATTTATTTTGCGACTAAAATGACCAGTATGTAACAAGAAGGGAAGTAGTTTCTTGGTGTTTCGGTTTATAAACCTGTTTAAAATGGCAAATAAACAACACCCTTGTGCTAAAGAGTCGTACATGTCCCTGCATGTGCGGTAGTATATACACATCACAGCATTTGAATATGCTAAAGATTCCGAAATTGGTTATGAAAGATAGAATTTTCTGATTTTAGACATAAAATCCCTTAATTGAAAGCGAAAAAAACATTGTGGTCTACTGTCGAAGCCCAACATGTTAAGATTTTGGGATGTGTTTATGATGACGAATACATCACATGCCACCAAATAACTGCTATTGTTGTTCTGAAGCTACAAGTTTAACTACAGAAAATGAAAACTTTGACGTGAACCTTCAGAATTTAAAAAAAAAATTGTTAAAAATGCTTGGGTAGTTTCTATTTATCATCACTCAACCCACAGAGGTTACATGTTGGTGAAGTTGTCTTCGTCGTGCATTTTGTAAAATTCGACTCGAATTTACAGAGCCTCCACATGCAAGAGGGTTTAGCCAAAAATCAAAAAAAAATAATTTTTAAAATACCGTTTAAAATTTATAGATCTCAGGTAAAACATTTTAATGCAATATGACCAGGCTGAATGGCGGACTTTTTTGAAATATCAATGTTTTGAATTTTCATAGCGAATGCTATGCCTGATACACTCATCACCGAACATTTGTCGGACGACCCCGAGTCTGCATTTTTAAGCATTGATAACGTCATGACACGACGAATGTTCAGCGATGTGTGTATCTAACATAAAATATTTGGTAGATTTGAATATTTCGGATAGCTACCCATGATTATGCAAATCTTTGGTGATGTCATCATTTGACGAATGTTTGGCGATGTGTGTATCAGGCATGATATAAATTGTCAGCATATTTCTCACCACGGGGCGCTTCATATACACGTACTTGAGGTACCCAATGTTATTAATAGGAGTGACCAATTAAGTTGACATCAGACATTGCTTCGTTTACAATGACTCAAGAAGGTTCTTCATCTGGTATGCTTTATGAAATATTTAAATTTTGCATAAATATTCTTTAGCACTATGCAAATACTGCTAATTTTAAAGTTCAGGCTAAATTGCATGATTTGCCTAAATACAGTTTAAATCAATTAAGTTCCTTGTTGTCTTTTTAAGTTGAGTTGTATTTCCCTTGTCGTAGATGCATGTGAAGGTTGTGTTGAATTATTCCCCAAACTATGCAGAATCAGAATTACGCAGAAAATTACCATGTTTTTCCAATTGTTCAAAAAGTGAAATGTATAATGTTGAATTGAATTGTAATTAACAATATGGAAAATTTACAGGATCAAGAGAAGAATACTCATGGGTTGGAGGGAAAGTGATCGAGGACAATGCCTTCCCTTTTGTTAAAATTCTTCTCCACAATGAAAGAAAACGATTCTGCAACAACTGTTTCAAGGTTGACGATGTAATAAATTATAGCAATGTTCTTACTCCATGTACATCTTGCTCTATATACAGCTACTGTAGCAAGATTTGCCAAAAGGAAGATTGGAGTAACGGACATCAGGTTGAATGCAACTCTGATTGTTTTCGCAACTTTTCTTGCATAGGCAGTAATACTGACGATAAAAGGTTCTTGTTTAGAATTTACGCCTTATCAATAATGCGCCGAGAATTGTTATTTGAAAAAGTCATATTATTCAATTGCAAGAGTATTTGCTTCAAGGACCTCCTTGCTCGGCAAGACGATACAGAAGTCGAGGATGAAAGCACGATGGCTGATATCAAACGAATGGATGATCTCCGTATTGCCGAAAAATCAACTTATAAATCAAGGTTGACTTTTCTCACTCGAGTGTACAAGGTTCTGTCCACGCAAAGCATTAACGTTTCGAATAAGCATGGTACAGATATTATTGGTCGAGCAATTTATCTCAATCTGGACCCTTTTAAGAATAGCTGTCTTCCAACAGCACTATTTAACATTACTGATTTGAAACTTCAAGTACGTGCCATAGATGGGATTCCCATAGGAAAAGAACCAACCGTGTGCTTTGCAAGTACACTTACGAACAGGGCCGAACGTCAACCTTTGATTCGGCAACGTTTCGGTGTGGATTGTCAATGTTCGAGATGCATATACGATTCAGTATTCACCTTCGATTATGATAAGATGAATGACCTGATTTACAAAATGAAAAGTTATGCAAACGACTCCTTTCTCGAGGAGGAATGGACAACTATCGAATCACAACACGAAGAACTTGTGCTCTTGTTTGAGGAAATATGTATTCGTTGTTATGAAGTGCATGTCACTGGTCAATGTCAAAGAATGGCTATTATTGCAGAGAAGCTTAACGTGGAGCGATCGAAACTAAAACATCTCTATGAAGATGCTCTTCAACATCTTACCATAACATATGGGAAAGAACATTGGAGATATGTAGAGATGGAAACAAAATTCAATAAATTATTTACAAATGCATTGTGTTCAGTTGCGTGATGCTAAAACATAACGAAGTATTGTTAACAAAAATGTTTCAATGGAAAGTTCCTTGTCATGTAACCTACTTTCTGTAATGCCGAGTAAATAACCCCATAGCGTTTGTGCCACAGTTATGAAAATTCACTATTTGATTTGTATAGATTTTAAAAATTTGTATTAACACATTTTTTGTTTTTCTAATGATGGCTTAATTTTAATCCTTACTCTGATTCGTTTTCATAGTTTTGTAAAAAATAAAATACATAAAACAATGATGTTTTGCAGAGTATTTTTCCACAAATAATTGTTTCAGATTTTAAGTTTGTGTGCAGAGCAAGAGCAGTCCAGCAGAACTCAACCCAATGAATACACTCCCAAGCACCTTATGTACAATGCAATACAATGTTATTATTATAAGTATATCAAGTATTTAACAGAATCCCCAAGCATTTCAAAATCATGACGACAATATTTCTCAAAAAGCTTTTAAGTTTAAATTTCTTAGGTAACTGAAAGTGACATAAAAGAATTACTTCACACTTTATATATATTGTTGTGACGAAGGTTATGCTTAAAACTGTGTAAAGTAGCTTTTATTATGTAAATGTGAAAGGTTTGGCATTTTAATTACAATTCAGTAATGTGTAATTTATAAATCATGAGGGCCAAAAAGTAATTTATAATAAGCGTCCATATTGTAGTTTGTATATAGCATAGGTAACGATATGCAAATTATTACTTTGTAATATCCTGGTTTCAAAATGCGCAGGTATTGATGTATTAATTATGTGATTAAATGCTGTAT
The DNA here is from genome assembly GCA_034698625.1 of Julus scanicus. Lineage (NCBI taxonomy): Eukaryota > Metazoa > Arthropoda > Diplopoda > Julida > Julidae > Julus > Julus scanicus. The sequence continues at coordinate 3,994 of JAQGBW010000597.1, read as the reverse complement.
GGGGTGATCCATAAATTATGTCACACTTTTTTGCCTCTTTTTAAACACCCCCACCACCCCTTAGTCACAATTCCCCCATACCCTGGACACAGTTGTCACAAAAAAACAAACAACCAACCCACCCCCCTAGGTGTGACATAATTTTTGAATGGCCCCTATGCTTCATTTTTAGCATATTTCCCGCCACGCGGCGCCGCTAACAGTGCCCAATGCAATTCAAGACTGTAAACGGAACTGTTTTCTAGTCTTTACAGTTTATTTTGAAGTTCAAACGTTATTGTGTGGTGTTCTTTTTAAACTTCTTCTACTATGAGTTTAAAGAAATTATTCCGACGACGGCAGCGACAGCAGCAGTGAAGCCAGTATTGAGTTTGTCTATGAAGAAAACAATATGTGTGTATTATTATGGTGACTTTTCAAATGTAGGAAATTGTTTTTCAAAGTTATTCCTGAGAATTTTCTACACCCAAAGATAGGAATTTATAAATTTGTTTAGAAGCTGATTGGCGTGAGTTTTATAAAACTATAAGTACCCACAAGATACAATTAATCTTTTTTAATGGTTTAATTAATTGGATTTTCTTTGGAATTTTCCAATAAGAATTCATAACCATGGAAATTCTATGAGCCAAGTTAACTATAAATAGAGATAGTCAGTAAGGATTTCATGTGTTACTTAATTGCTCATCTCTTCTTCAGATTTTAAATATGTTGTATTCATGGGGTGAAATATGATTTTAAAATCATTGTATTTTATTTGTATCTCATCAGATATCGATTTCGGTATTTGTAATGTTTTAACAGAACCACTAGCAGTAGAAGCTGTGGATTTCTGAGAAAGGTTGGACAGCATAGATTGTTAAAATAACGTTTTATGTTATTGTGTACATTTCAGGAGGATGATTCTCCATTTTCCATCAAGTATAAGGCAGAGCAAGTTGTTATTGACCACTGTTACCCTTTTGCAAAAGTCCTTTGCGACGTCTCTAAACGCTGTAACAATTGTTTCGCTCTTCGAACTCAGCTTAGCACATGTGCACAGTGTCAATACTACAAATATTGCGACCAGACATGTCATGTTGAAGATTTAAAGATTAGACATTTGATGGAGTCAGTTTCGCCTGTACTTAAATTTAGGAAGTATGGCAGAAATCGGTTGACCAAAAAAAAAAAAAAAAACTAACACTTTGTTGTCTACCATCCATCTTGTTATAAACTGAGGTTACAGGAGAAGAATTATTATGTCTATCACTTACAAGTATGACATCTTGTTTACAATTATTTGAAACATTCAAATATACAATTTAATTACAATTACAGTCTGATTTGATTACAGTTGACCAAAAGTCGACTTCCTCTCTGAAGTTTTCGAAATGATTTCTTTTAAGACAACATCTAAGTCAAGCGTAGAGGTTAGTTCGGAGTGTACATGTAGAATCGCGGTATGAGTTAGTCTCTTTTATGTCAGCGTACTTCTCAGGTACGTTTTCAGTCTCCTTAAGACTACACTGATGATAACAAAACTAAACTTATTTCGTTTTGAAGTTTTTGCTTTACATTACAGATTTCAATCATTTAAAAAAAATTGCTTTAGAACATACAAAAAAACAAAAAATATTTTGTACTAATAATTTGTAAAAGTTGGTATTGCAGCTGCCCATACCTGCCATACCGGTAAAAATGTTGGTATGGCAGCTGTCATACCTGCCATACCGGTTCCGGCGCCGCTGGATGGAATGCGAATCGAAATTCTTTCTTAATTACTGTACCAAAGGCGAGAGGACTGATATTAAAAGGTTCGTGATTCGAATATGTCTTGATGCTGGTTTTTGGTTCTTGAAGATTCAAGAGGAGTATTTCCCCCAAGACAAAAGTAGGAAATAGATTTTTTATTGTTATGAAACTAATCTTTCAGCACCCTCAGTCGTGACATTTCGGTGTGTGTGTGTGGCCAGGTACAATAAGGACTTTGAACATTATAAGATTGATTCGGAAAACTTATAATGTAAATTTGACAAGCTTTTATTTTTCCTTTTACAGATATTGATTTTTCCAATGTTTCCTTGAATTTAACGAAATAAAATGGGGATCCCCTATAGGAATTAATTGGAGAAATAATACAAAAAATTCTGTTTCCTACCGTCAATTTCCTTGTTTTGCTGGGATGAACCCGTCCTTCGAATCACCACACTTTTTCCGCCGCAAATTTTTTTAACACTTTATCCACTTTTAATTTTCACTGCCAACTTCAACAATTTCTGCAACTCCGAGAATTTCTGCTTTCTAACCACATCCGACTACTCCTCTCTTTCGTTGACAACTTCCACAACAACCTCTCCTTCCAACTTCTTCTTTCACAACCCCTCCAACGACAACAACTTCTCCGACAACTTCTCCTTTGAGCACTACCACAACGACATCTTTCCTTCGGCCCTCGTAGAAAAAGCAACCCTTTCCTCCAGTGTCTCCAGTTTTATTTCTTTATTCCTTACTTTTTTCTTTTTTATTACTTTGCTTCTTTATTTCTTTATTTCTTTATTTCTTTTTTGTTTCTTTATTTCTTTATTCCTTTTTTGTTTCTTTATTTCTTTTTCGTTTTTTATTTATTTCTTTATATCTATTGCCTTTTTGTTTTTTGGTAAATGTTTTTTATTTATTGTTTGCAGGTGTTTTTCCGTGGGAACTTCCACCGTGGGACCGAAAGGGTTTTTTGGTGAGATATTTTCAGTTATTGATTTTAATTTTTTATTTTTTAAATTTAGTGTTGTTTTTCTTGTCCCCTACAGGTGACAAATATATTCTATACTGAAAACAAATCCTACTATGGCAACAAGGCCATTTCGGCTCCACAAAGATGAATCTAGATGCTAGATGCTCTTATGTCCTATCAAGAAGATATGGTAAAAGATGAAAGTATTCTGTCAGTGTCAAGAAATAGCCACGCGATCAATTGATGAAGGCAACTTTGTTGATGTTGACGATCTGGTCAAATATCTTGGAATTCGTAAAACACGGCCTGGATCGGTTTGGGAGTTTACATCGAGGCCACAGCTTTTGGTCATTCTTGCAAACCAAAGGCGATAATTCAAACTATTGGAATAAGACTTCTAGTTCGTGTAGTAAGTCATGTTCTGGATTGGCAAGAACCTTACATCACTTATAACATCAGATCATGCGGGCAAGGAAGAACGCCAACAATTTCTTCAGGAACGTTACAACTGTTGGGAATGAGGTTTCGAAACAGTCACTTGTTTTCGAGGTGAGTACGTTTTATTCACACAACTTGAAGCAAGGTACATTATGTAGGAACATAAATACAAAAGGACAAAACTTCAATCGCGGAGCTGGGACCAACACGTCTTATCCTTTGGAAGTCCGGGCAGCAAGAGACCGAATTCCAGGACAAAGGGCACTTCCTTGACCCCGTTGCAAGTGTTCCCCTCGTGGTCAAGGTGGTCCCTATGACGCTTTACCTAACGTCTTGGGGCCGACCACAGAGTCAGTCTATGGTCGCCACAGTACTCCCCCACCAGTGCTAATGTTACAAGTATTGGGGGTTGAAGTGGACATGGCGGCCGGTTGTGTTGTGACGGACGACGGGCCCTAGCGGGCGATGGCGGTGGTGGCTAGGCCGGCGTATCGGGTGTTGCTGGCGGGGCTGATGCGGATGTGTCGGCGTCGTGCTTAATGAATGCTGGTTTAAGACGATCGATCCCGATTGTTGCTTGTTTTCCCCTGATGCGGAGTGTAAACGACTTGTCGCGGCAGGTAAGTACCTCGTATGGGCCGTCGTAGGGCGGTTGTAACGGTCGGCGGACCGCATCGTGTCGCACGAAGATGTGAGTGGCCGTGGCAAGTGCCTTAGGTACGAATACGGGGGCGCAGCCATGGACGATGTTAGGGGCCGGGCGGAGCAACTCCATGTGCTGGCGGAGCTGGCCTGCGAAACTAGCGGGCTCAACCGTCGTGGTGCCTGGCTCAAAGAATTCCCCCG